>WNHD01001584.1:0-18148 GCA_011057455.1 Ganaspis sp. Gsp50 | reverse complement strand
AATTTTTATTAGAAATTGAGACGATTCAGTAAAATGTTCATAAACTTTTCAATCAACCGCAGAATAGTTTGTTTCATTTAATAGTATATATATATGTATAGTTATCACACCCAAGTTACATTTAAAATAACTTTTTAATTCAGAAATTCTAAAATTGACAATTTTCATAACCTACAAATTAATTCGAAAAATACTTTCACTAGCTTTAAGAATTATAAAACTTATAAATTTAAATTATAAACTTAGAACTTAAATTAACCTTTATAATTAAATTTTAATACGTATATAGCAAATTCAAGTTTTTTAAATAATTGAACTAATTACACTGCAAAAACAGGTGTCTTGATTTAAGACGTTTAGGTGGTCATTTCTAAGACGTTTATTGGCGTCTTAAAATTTGGACCAATAAAGAAGCGTCTTACGTTATTTCCACCAATCAGGAATAAACCCTAAACGTTTTAAACGTCTAAATGTCTTAAAATAAGGCAACTGTTTTTGCATGAGTGTAATGTTAAATTTAATTAAGTATTAATAATAATTATTACCAAAATTTAAATTTGGGAGGCTCTACTGGTAACAGAATTAACAAACAGATTTTAATAAAACTTGATATACTATTAGATAAAGTTTCCAACATTTTGTAGTTATTTTTTTGAGCGCTGATGGTACTTCACAAAAAAAAAGTCTTACACAATCAGTTAATTTTGTTGCTTAAAACAAGACTAAGAAAGTTTCTGGTCTTAAAATTAGTCCAAATTGACACTTATGTAAACGGTTCCAGCCAAAAATGGACTGAAACAATACTTCTTTTTTTCAGTGAATTGAGAGTAGAGTAATTAATTATTCACTTTAACGTTTTGAAGCCGATTCCAACCTCCTCTTCAGAAATTTCATAAATTAGTTTATAATTTACAGAACAATGTCTAGACTTTGTTGTTTTGAAAGCAATGCCTGAAAAAAAGAAGTATTGTTTTCAGCCAACTTTTGGCTGAAACCGTTTACATGAGTATCAATTTGGACTGATTTTAAGACCAAAAAATGACTTGGTCTTGTTTTAAGCCACAAAATTAACTAATTGTGTAAACGGTTTAAGACTTTCTTTTTTCTGTGTGCTCATGGAGGTTTGAAATTGTTTACAAAATTATTTCATAGTGATAGATAAAAAGAGCCGACTAGAGGAATTAAAAAAATAATCTTAACTATGAACTATTTCTTATAGATTTACTAAATTATTAGGGTAAAATACGATAAAAATAATTATGTTATCTAATTGTTTAACGTTTACAAATCCAAATTCTGTTTTCAAATTTCAAAATGCCAAATATTCAATTTGAAACCAAAGAACCAAATTGTATTTTTCTCCTGATGCGATTATTTTATTTTCCATTGATCTTATCATTTGTGCACACTTTCTTGTTCATAAGATTTAGGAGTCTCTTCTATTGCAGATGAAAACCACTTTCTAGTTTGAGGTTATGTTAAGGGGATGGAGCTCCTTAAAGAGTGTTGAGAAAAAATGGGAAAATTGTTTATTTTCTTTGACCTTGGTGTAAACTCTTAAGCGGGAGCACTTTCTACTTCCGGTTTGGTATGACATTGAGATGCTCATCACAGCATCACACGAGATGTATTCTCATTAGAGTTTCAAACACGTGACAAACTGGACGGTGATGCTGCAGACACCGTTACTCTCGAGCAACTAAAAAGCGTCCTTTGACCAAAGTTGTTAAACTTGTATGCACCCGTTTCGTCATTTTTGGAGTGCGTTGTAGCTTCTCTAATCTATTCTGACGGATATGTGTCTCGACACCAGATTGACATGTCCATAGAATGCGGAAAGTATATTTTATCTGCTTGTAATTCTATATGAGTGTTTCGCTTCCAGTGCATTACCGTTTTAATCCAAGGAAAGAGAAATTTCCTTACAAAATATCTCTTTTGAGAGTTTCACATCCGTCGTCCCTTTTCTCGCACCGTGAAAATCCTACCTTTTTAATTTTAGAATTTAAGACAACTGTATACTTCAGAAGTAGTATATTTCAGAAATATACTGCGAGTGGAATATCTTTCAGTATAGTTTCTATAAGTGTAGTAGAATAGGTGTTCAAAAAAATAGGTTAGAAAGTAGAAAAATTTCTGAGTCAGTTTTTCGTTTTTTAAAATGCTGAAATTATTTTTAAAATGCTTTTTAATTAGAATTATTTTCGTGTACGAGTGGTATAGTTTTAGATTTACCTAGAAGCACTTAAGTTTAATGTACCGAAAAAATTTTGAGGTTAGATATGCTGGAATTCAACTCGAAATACTATTGGTCTTTATTTGCGCATGCTCGAATTATTCTTTGCTAATTTTACTTATCAGAGGTTTTCTTTTTCGCACGCTTTTCTTTTTCGAATTATTTATTCTTCCTAGCTTCTTCTTCTTCTTCTTCTTCTTCTTCTTTTTCTTCTTTGGCCTTTAGTGCAATGACTTACATTAGACACATTAAGTGCTTAAGTAATTTTCACCTAAGTAGTTCAATTCCAATATTTAGGTACAATATTTTACTTAACCGTTACACTGTAAAAACGAAATCTTACTTTCAGACTACTTTAGACTGAACCCGTTTACATCAGATCCAATTTCAACTAAATTTCAGCATCAAGAGTCGAATTTTAAGATCTAAAACTGACTTAATCTTGTCTTAAGACATATTATTTTCTGACTTTCAATCATTTTGATTTTAAGATGTAAACGGTTTAAGACTTTGTTTTTACTGTGTAAGTAATTTCCAAACGCAATTTTCCTCCGTGCGTAAATTTTACTATTTCTTTCTTTCCCGTAGCATAGTTCAAAAATAAATTAAACTAGAAGTGTACTAATGTACAGGGTGTTTCAGAATAGCAATAAAAAATTGCTACGTTAAAAAATACTTTTTGAAGTAAATACTTAAAGGTATACTGTTCGAAAAAGTACAGGGTGAGTTAGAATAGCAGTACCAAATTAATAAGTTAAAAATACACGAAGTTCTATTTCAAAAAGTACAGGATGATTCAGAATAGCAATAAAAAAGTGCTACATTAAAAACTACTTTTTGAAGTAAATACTTAAAAGTACTGTTCGAAAAAGTACAGGGTGAGTTAGAATAGCAGTACCAAATTAATAGGTTAAAAATACACGAAGTTCTATTTCAAAAAGTACAGGGTGATTCAGAAAAGCATTAAAAAAATAGGTTAAAAACTCTACAAAGTTCTCATTTTTCATTCGTATTACTTTCCATTTTTGAAATGTCACATGGTTTAGAAATAAATCGAGTTTTTAACAGTTTTTATGAACCAATCTGTACAGACACTAACTTGAATCAATAATTATTTATTTTTTTATTTATTTTTTTTATTTAAATTTTAAAAAATGTAATTAAAAAAATTGTTTAAATTAAAATTATTTGATTACAAATGAATGTTTATTTGACTAAATCCAAATTAACGTTTATTTTACTAATCCAAATTAACATTTATTTTACTAATCTCAATAAATGTGTATTTAGTCCAATGAATTGATGCAGTGATTGAAAGAAAGTTCCGTCAGGGATTTATATACAGGCTGACATTTCTTGTTAGGATTTTATAACATATTAATATTAATAAGTTTTTTTTAAATGCAACGACTGACAGTCTTTTAACACTGTCTTTGATGACTTGAAGTATAAATTTCTACCTGTCAACGAAATCGGGGTTTTATTATTAAATGATGAAATTGTGAAAATGGTATTCATCATCTGGTGTCAAGGGACTAGAAAACATGAATGAAATGCTCTCCTCGTGCGGTGGTATTCCGGTGACATCAAGTCGCCAAGAATAAACTATTAATAGCGTAATACACCATAGAGCATTATTCTTACCACGCGTTCATTGTCAGTTGTATAAATATAAATACATCTCTTTAGAATGTGATTATTACACTAGCCACTTGAAAATATAATTATTAATCAAATAGTTCGAAAAAATAAAATTTCCGTCAGTTTTGAAATTCGATATTACAATTGAAAAATTCCACAATTTTGTTACATTCTAATTTAAGAAAATTAAAATTAATAGTTATTTATTAAGCAAGTGTGTAAAGTAAGTGATTATATGATCTGCGATAATATTTCATTGGAGCTTGCGATAAACTTTTTGTGGGTGCTTTTGTGCAAGCTTGCAATAATCGCACGTGCAAGCTTGCGGCTAATATTTTGTAAAAGCTTGCAATATTATTTTATGTGAGCTTGCGACAATTTTGTGCAAACTTTCGTGCAAGCTTTTTGATTAAGCTTGCAACAATTGTTTGTGGAAGCTTACGAGAATTTTTCAATCGAGCTTGCGATAAACTTTTTGTGCAAGCTTTCTTGCAAGCTTGTAACAGTCGCACGTGCAAGCTTGCGACTAACATTTTGTAAAAGCTTGCGATATTATTTTATGTGAGCTTGCGACAATCTTCTTGCGCATGCTTTCGTGCAAGTTTTTTGGTTAAGTTTGCAACAATTGTTTTTGGAAGCTTGCGAGAATATTTATGTCGAGCTTGCGATAAACTTCTTGCTCAAGCTTTTGTGCAAGCTTTCCTTCGAGCTTGCAACAATCGTTCGTGCAAATTTACAGCTAACATTTGAAAAAGCTTGCGACACTTTATTCGAGCTTACGATAAACTTTGTGTGCGAGCTTGCGACTGTATTCAAGCATTCATGCAAGATTTTTGGTTAAGCTGACAATAATTGTTTGTAGAAGGTTCAAGCAATTTTTTGTATGAGCTTGCAAAAATATTTAAATTGAGCTTTTGGCAGCATATTTCATGCAAGCTTGCGATAATCTTCTTGTGTGAGCTTTCGTCCAAGAATTTTGGTTAAGCTTGCAGCGATTGTTTGTGGAAGTTTGTAGCAAGCTTTTTGTATGAGCTTGCGAGAATATTTCAGTCGAGCTTTGGACATGCTTTTTTCGCAAGCTTTTAGCAAACTCTTTCTAATTATTTTCGAGTGCAAGGGGAGCATTTGCTGTTTGAGTTACCGTCCCTCTGCAAGAATTTCAAAATTGACAGGTTCAAATTTGTTTTTTCTGCAGAACGCGATTCGGGGTAGTGTATTTTAAATTAATAGCGGCTTAAATTATACATAAAATATAAAGGTAGATTACACTTTAAAAATAATAATATGTTTAATGTGTTGAACTTTAAAATGGTTGAATATTTAATTCAATTTTTTTATCGAGTTTTTTACTTAAATGAAACGAAAAATTTTGCATGCGTGAATAAATTATTGCAATAATGTGTCCTTGACATTTTTTAGTGTAAGAAACACTTTTAAAATGTATATATAAAGACTTTGATTGTAAGAGAGAATTTCATTAAACTTATTTCTTTAGTTGCAAATATTGATAGAATAATATGAATTGAGTTAAAGAGTTGCTAAAAACAGTAATTTATTTTATTGAAGGTGAATTAAGTCAAGTAAAAACTTATAAATTATAAGGACATTAAGAAAACTGGAGCAATAAAAAACTGAGGATTTAAAATTATTTGAAATGGTTTCTTATTTACAACATACTATTATTATTATTATTCATTATTTATTATTATTATTATTACTATTATTCTTTTTCTTTTTTCTTCTTCTTCTTCTTCTTCTTCTTCTTCTTATTATTATTATTATTATTATTATTATTATTATTATTATTATTATCATTTATAAAATTGCATTATATTATTGTTTATAATTTGTTTACATTTACATAATTTGGAAAAAATCTATAATCCTTATAAGAATATAGGTTATAGCTTAGAAAATGCATGCATTTTATATAAATTGGTATATGCATAGTTAAAAACTGCGTTTTATTAGGCACAAAAGGAGTGTATTCAATTTTGGGTTTGTTTGCAATATTTCATGTTTAATTATTTATTGCTGTATAAAGTAAAACAAATAAGCTTTAGAAACGAAATTTTATATGTGCAATTTCATTGAAATGTTGCAGATGCTACCGGAGCCGCGCTCCTGCTGAAGCAACATCTGAGTAAACGAAACGTGAGTATATTTCGATCTCTGAGTTTATTTGCAAATTTGTGTTTTAACGTTTTTTTTTTCACCCAATATGAAGAAAAGTAATAAACAATTTTTTAAAAAAATGAAAAACAGTACTCTTGAAATGTATAGATACAGAAAGAGGTTTCATAAATAACATGAATAATTCTTTTTGCCGTTTTACTTTTATCTTTCTCCATACCTTATATGTGATAAGAATTTTCCCACATTAGAAAAATTGTCATTCGTTGTTGGAAAAAATTAGCTTGTGGCAATATAAATATCAATGGTTATCCTAATTTCTTAGTTTTTTGAGGTTTTATATCATTATGTTATTTATGCATTTTAATTTATTTGCGCAATATTTTAGAAATAAAATTTATTTTTAAAAACGCTCATTTTTACTGAAATTGAAGTCTGCTCATTCGTGACTTTTTTCTATGCAGAATGTACTTATAATTGCGTACTTTTTTCATAGGGGTTGAAGTTTAAGAAATAATATTGTTTTATTGTTATTATTATTATTATTATTATTATTGTTATTATTATTAAATTATTTATTCTTGAAAGCTTTGTATTATTTTGTTAAGAGTCCACTACATTTTCGTAAATATCACTTGCATTAATTTCCTACACTAAAATCTATAAGAAAGTATAATTTATTGCATAGTGTCACTTTCCACGTCAGCATCATATTGTCGCGTCGCCATCTTTACTATTTATTCTGCGCAGATGCAGACGTTCAAGTTCACTGTTTGGCGTCAACAGCAAACTCGTCCACTAATTCAAACAGTGCCATTTTTGCTGATTCACTTTCAGAGAGCAAATTCAATTCTAGATTTAGAAATAAAACGAAATAATTATTTAATTACTAAACAGAATTTTATGCATTCAATTAGCAAATAAGAACATTGCTTTTATTTATTTAAGTTATATTTTTCTCAGATAATTAAAAATTAAATTGTTATGTTTTCTGTCTAGATACTGAGAAAGAAAGAAAAAATGATTTAAATTGATTAAGGGCATGTGATAGAAAATGACGTAGGTGGTCACGTGACTCACAGAGTAAATTTTTTCCGCCGTTTTACTCTTAAAATAATAAACATGTCCTTATGAAAATTGGCATACATTCATAAAATATCATCAAAATGGTTTGCCTGGTATGAATTTATTAATAATTTTGTTCGAAAAATATTTCATAAAATATCGTGTTACACTTAATTGATTTTTCAGAATTTTATAGAATAACTTTTGATCAAAATTATTAATAAATTCATACCAGACAGACCATTCTAATGATATTTTATGAATTTATGCCAATTTCCATAAGGATTTGTTTATTATTTGAAGAGTAAAACGTCGGAAAAAATGATTTTGTGCGTCACGTGACCACCTACATCATTTTCGATCACATGCCCTTAAAAATATTAAATTATGTTATTTCATCTAATACAATCCGTACGTATGAAGAAAGTCACTATCTACAAGAAAATTGATTTTATGAAATTTTAGATCCGTACTTAGGCGTCTTAGATATTGATTTTAGAAATGTTTTGTCATAATTTAAGTCAATAAAAAAAATTAAGCCGGTAATAACGACCAAGTGAGAAATACGCTTAAACATATTATTATAATTATTGTTGTTTTTATTATTATTATTATTATTATTATTATTATTTTTATTCTTATTTATTTAAAGAAGTTGTGGTTTCCTTGTAAATATTCATAGTACTGATCGTCGGGTTTTTTCGAAGCTCTTTTTATTGCTCATTGTTTTGTGTTATATGATTACACTGGTTCTTTTGTTGGATACATAGATACACGTAGAATCGTTAATGACGTCAGAGTTTGTCGCCATTGGCGAATAGTATGCAAAATAGTGCAAATAGCATACCCAAAGTTGCTAGCTATGTATAGAGTTGGCGTGCAAAGGAAGTTGCTGATGCTGGTCGAAACAGAGTCTCGAAAGTGCGTCGGTGAATCGTGTGATTGCGTTCAGTAAACTTGTCTCTACCATTGAAAAGGTGTTCAAAGTTCAAAGATCTAAAGTTGTTCTCCACGACTAAAAATGTCCGAAAGCAATCCATCTTAAAAGAAACTATTTCTGGAACGTAGAAACAAAATTGTGTCTAACTGTATGTAAACAAGTGTATTTTAATGTTCTCTGGAACTTGAACTTCCTTAATCCTTAGTATATTTAAAAAAACACATTCCTTCGTTCTTCAGTCAAATCATCTTTTTGGTCGAATATCCGAGTCGAATAAATAATATTTTGATGATTTTTTTATTTTATTATTATTGAATTAAATCTATATTAAATTCATCATCATAACGAACGCATTAAGAATAAAAGAATGAACAATAAAGATTCTTTATTCATTAAGAATAATGATATAATAAATTAATTATAAAATTATAAGTATGACCACGATAAAGAAAACAACAGCTTTTTTCAGTCACAAATTATAATATTGCAGTAATTATGCAGGTACAAAATATTATTATCTTTTTCATCTCATTATGTTCCTTGCGTGCAAAAAGTTAATTTACAACTCAACAAGTACGAGAGCGAAAACTGGTTTAGAAACAAATAAAGTCAATTTGTCAAATTCATTAATTATGATCTTTAAAAAGTGGTTTTCCTCATTTCTTCGAATTCATGCAATTTGTGCGCATACAAATATTTTGTAGACAAGTGGGACTTTTTATAAACAACGAATTAATTTTAGTTTGGATCATCAATCTAGTTTTAACAATAAATTTTCTGTTGACTTTTAAATTCTTTTTTCTAAATAATTTGACAAATTTTGTTAATTTATGGATTTCCGTGATGATACTTATTATTTAAAGATAAAAACTTTTATTGTCCCAAGAGAAAGCTGCTTAATTACGAAGTTCTTTTGTAAGTGTAAGGAAAATTATGACTTTCTTCCTGATGTTGCGTTTTTCTTGATATACATTGTTTGCGAATGTTACTAGCGCTTGCTTTATTTGTGTCATCATTTTATGATAAGGATTTCTTATCAGTGTTTTATAATAATGTAAAGTCGTTGGTTCTCTTTGCGATAGATAATTATTTATACACCAAACTGTTTACCTGTTTTCTAATGTTGATTTTTAAAATGAACTCACTTATTATCATCATCGTTTGTTAATCGTTTATCATCCTGCAAGAAAGACGAGATTCATTAATCGCTGGCATTTAATCATTGAATGCCATTAACCTCTTTAACTACCACTTTTTTTTATCAACCGATGCTCACATAACAAGTGCAAGCAATAAATATAATGATGCTCTTTGTTATTCAGCTTTTAATGCCATCCTATAAAATTACCTAAATCAATAATATTTTTTTGGGAACCGCAAAAAGCGGTTTAATGTCCAGAAACAAAGTTCAACAATTTTTTGTAGCCATTTTTAACTGATATTGATTTATTGAGAATCATAAACTTTTTCGACGTATCTTGTTTTGAATAATGGACGATTTGCAAATTTTATTATTGAGATACACATTGTAAAGGTAGAATAATTTAAAATTGTGTACATTATTTGATTACATTTTGAATTACATTTTGAAATACAATTTCGGAATCATTTCAATTACGGAAGAATCGGGGTTCTTGTGTAGTCCTATAAATATTTGTTTATTAAACACTTATTCTAGTATTAGTGAATTAATGAAATTGACTCAATTTATTGTATCCATGACATTTCTAATGTTGTTATTTTTTTAGGAGGATCAGAATGAAAATGCGGTCATCCGGTCTCTTCGGGGTTTTTCTCCTCTTCCTCCTGGATTTTTGGAGGCCAACGGAAGGATTATGCAATCTCGAAAATGGAACAACAGCTACTTGCCATTTTCTTAAGGACATCCAGGGCATCAAAACACAAGACCTCGAGACATTGACGACATCAGCTTCAGAAAGAATCCTAAATCCAGCGTCTCTTCAAAATTTAACTGCCCTAAGACACCTTGACCTTTCAAAAGGAAACTTAGTCGAAATTTCCGACTCCAGTTTTCTTCAACTGCCACAATTACTTTATCTAAACCTAGCCGGGAATCGCATCAAACACCTTAATTCCAGTTCATTGGAAGGGCTAAAGAACTTACGTTTCCTTAGCTTAAAAAAGAACAACTTTCGTTATCTGCCGGAAGCACTACTTGATCTCAAAAATCTCAAAACACTTGATGTTTCAAGAAACCATATTGTTTGTAACTGTGCTACTTTAAAAATAAGAGACAAATTGGTAGAAAGGGGAGTGCAGATTTCGAAAAAAACCCTTTGCAGTGGACCAGCTGGAATGAAAGGTATATCCCTTCTGAAGCCCAGTTCGGATTTGGTTTGTATTTTCGAGGAACAAGATGAAGAAATGCAGAAGGACCGACCAGATATTGAAGATATATTTGATTTAGGTTCCGGTGAGGTGGAAGCAACAGATGACGATGAATATTATGATGAAAATATGTACACCTCACCAGAATCTTCTGAAACTCCGGCTCCGGAGACACCAGCTCCAAGTGTTACAACTGAATCTGAAACACCTGTTTCTAAACCCACAGAGCCAACAAAGTCAGAAGAAACAGCAGAACCAGAAACACCAATTACAGAATCAACAGCAGATAATACTCATCTAACAACAATGGCCCAAGAAGCCTCTACCAAGTCGACTGAAGTTTCCCTAGAGAATACGAAACTCAATAGCGATGAAGGTATATTTTTCGCCAATGAGTCATCTACAGAAAACCCTCCAGCTCCTCAAACAGAGAAAATCGAAAAATCTGATGTTATTCCAGTCGAAGGATCCGGAGACGATGATGAATTTGAAGGATCCGGGACAATCGTTCCCCCAATAGATTTTGGAAAACCAAGGGAAGAATCAGCTTTCGTTGGAGTCAAGACAGACGAAGATACGTCCAGTACCGCAAACTTATTTGATTTCATTTTTGGCAAATGGGACGATCAGCCAACAACAGCTACATCAAGTGAAAAAATTTCTGAAATTGAAAAGGAAGAGTTTATGCCCGTTGTTCCCTCGAAAGCATCAGAAGCCGAAGGCATGTTAACCAAGGCTATTCCAGTCGAATTACCGAAACCAGATATTGACAAAACTGTAATTAACAACGAAATTCCGACATCAGATGGCGAAACTAAACAAGAATTAGCAAACGCTTCTTCCCAAGATACCCAAACAGGAAGCGGACCCATGATAGTCCTCATCGTCCTTCTGGGAATTTTTGCAGCCCTCTTGGGTCTTGCGGCCTACAAAGGTGACTTTTGCAAGAAAAAGCGAATCGTAGATGACGTGGAGCGAGGAACGGAACTCAAAGAGATGCGGAAATCTCTTCTTGAGGGTGGTAATTCCACGCAACCGAAATTGTCAAACGGGAATGCAGAAAATGTGCCTTTAATTAAAGTCCCTCTGCAAACGGATGTCAAGGAAAATCCGAGACATAAAAATGGGACAGTTGATAACTCAACGAATTTCGATCAAGAATCGACACCTCCTAATGTAGAACCTCTAGATCCTGTGAAACCTCCGAGGAAGTCGATTCCTCAAGAAGAAGTGAGACCCCCTACTAATGGCAAATCTCACCCGAGTCCCCGCATCAATCCTGAACACTTTAAACCCACTTCTTTGAATTTGACACAAAATGAAATAAAAGCTCCTCCTAATACGCCAATGAATGAGTTTGGGAGTCCACCGCTTAGTCCTGATGCACAAAGGGTTAAGATAATCCTTCAAGAAAATCCGGATAGTGTTCCAAAGACTCCGATTCTTATCACTCGAACGAAAATAGGTGAAAACCTAGTCAAAACACCTTGAATCAAGGATGAAGATTTTTCAATTTTTAGACCGCCAGTGATGGCTACTTTGAAGTGGTTATTAAAGTGGATTGTGGTTAATTTTTGGAACTACAAAAATGTTGGTACTAGTGAAAAATGTGTTTAGTATTCTCGAGATAATTTCCCGGTAGGAAGACTGTAAAGAAACGAATTTTAAGCATTTCACGTAAAAATGAAAATTTTATATTTAACGTCATCTCCAACAACTTGGATGGTAATTTAGGAATCTCTTTCAATTTTTATTCTTCCTTGAAGTCCCGAGGTGGAAAAAATTATCGGAAACGATTCCGATGATAACTTCATTCTTGGAAAAACATATGCAAAACTACCTTTGTGAAGTTTTCGTCGGAGTTGTTTCCAAGGAATTGTTTCACCTGGGTCTCTTTTTAAAAATAATAATAAGTCAGACCAATCAATAAGGTATCCTCAGATAATTCTTAAAGTTTCAAAGCAGTATATTTTTTAGTTTAATTGCAAGTAGTGAGAAACTAATATGTCGGTAAGTTTGTAAGAAGGACAAGGTAACAAGTGAATTTCTTACCGGCTTATATTAATTCTTCAGGACTTACAGTTAAAAAGAAAAAAAATTCTTTGAAATTTTGAGAAACATCTTAGGAAACCTTCTAGTGTGTTAAGAACTGACTTATTATTTTTAAAGAGAAACTTTAGGGTAAAATAGAAGTAAAGGTAGATTCCTAAATTATCGCTCGAGTTCTTGGATATGAAATAAAACCAGATTTTCCCTCTGGTATTGTGTTCCTTTAATGGGGACATTAGCAAATTGTATTCTGTTTTACTCTTGAATGTTATCTTATGCCAGATAGTGGAATACGATCCATATAATTTTAATTACAAAAACGTTTTGTATTTCGAAGAATAATAGATTTATGGTTGTCTAATCACCGATAATTTCTTCTAAAATCAGTTTCTAAATGTCTAATTTGATAACATTCAGAAGATTTTTGTGTTTAATTTTAATTTTACAGTTAAAAATGTTTGCGTTCCTGGCAATCTCTTTACAGTTTAAATTAAAATCTCTCGTTTGATAACCAAATCGTGGCCTTGAGAATAATTTCATAGACTTTTAATCAAAAGTTTTGGGTTCAATTTTCCTTATTGATATTTCTTAAAAATACGAAGATTGTTTTCATTCATTTTAGAAGAAAATCATGAAGTAAAGGGAAAATCAGGTACTACATGGAATTAATTTTATTGTACACAATTCCAGTCTTCTTGACAGACCATATGAAGGATTTTCTAAAAAAAAAACAGCATTCAAAAAGGAATAATTTAGCAAAAAATAATTCATAATTTTATCTACAAATCAACCAAACCTTTTATTTTTACCGTTTTTCATTGGTTTTTTCAATATTTGTGACGTGCTTTGAAGAAAGGGACTTTAGAAGAAACAAATTGTAGGTTATGTTTGACGATGGTTGTAACTTGATTACATTTTTCTTTTCAATTATCTGGAATCAAAAACAGCGCTATCGCAAATCAAACGTTCTAAAGATACTCTTAAATCGTTTCTCAACAATTATTTTCGAAAAAGTAAAATGAAAACATTCATCAAACGCTTGAGTCTTCAGTGTTTGTCAGATTTATATCCCTATTTAAAAAAGAAGCTAATGAAATTCACGAAATATTAATTCCTTTTTCTCTCTATTTAGAATATTTATTGTAATCGAGAAACTGAAAAAGGGAGCATTTTTGCAAAAAATGATTTTTCCTTTTGCAAAATCCATTACCGCTGTCGTTTACTGGAAAAAAACTTTGTTTGAAAATGGACATGTGATTGTAGCAACATTGTGTTTGAAATTGTATTTGAAAACATTGTGATTTTTGTACTTTGAAATTCTTTTAAAAACTCATGTTTTTGATATCTTCACTTTCTGGTTCTTTAAATTCCCTTCTAGAAAAGTCTTCTTTCCGGTTTTTTAAATTCTTCTCCAGAAAAGTTAAAAATTCGATTTATTTTGTTGCAGTCTTTGTTAGTAATATTTAATATTAATATCTTAATATCTTTACAATTGTAAGAAAAAATATATAAAATTTAATTGTTTCGTGAAACACGCCTAATTTTTAGAAAATCCTTCGCATGATCATAGAAGTTGAATCGTTTGCTGAATCATTTGATTAATATCGTTTGAAATTTTTCGAAATGCTTGGAAGAATTTTGGAATTTTCTGTCAAGTGGTCTAGACATGTGCAGATAGTTTTAGTCAGAAATATAACATCAAAAACGGACGTATCGTAATAGGAGCTTAATTCCTAAATGGGACTAGTGATATAGGTGAATCTATTAAACTTGTAATGATAGGTCCATTTGCGAATTGACTCTTGGTCATATAATTCTTAATAATTTAAAACAATTCCTTAATAGTATCCCATTTTTGTTATTAGAATCACTTTACTTCAGGGAAATAATATTTTCAAATTTGTCTTTAGCTCTTGAGTGAATCACTCTGTTTTTTACTTCACTGAAGTGCTAGTTTCAACATATTCTTGGATAAGGAATGACTGCAAGAAGTTCTAGCCAGTATAGATTATTTAAAACCTTTCGGAGAAGAGACTTGTGGAGGCTAGTCACTCCTCAAACAACCAGTTATGAAAACTGAAAAAATTTTAAATATCAGAAAATGATGTATCTTTTTGAATGGTAACAAAATATTTGTATTACATTTGAAAACATATTTCATTAAAAAACAAGCACGAAAGATGTTTGCCAAATAGATTTTGGTTTCTATCAGAATTATATTGAAAATTCCTTATTATTAATAACGAACTTAAGTTGATGAATTGAAGTTTTTCCTGTGAATGTTTACACATTCTTGTTGACAATAAATTAAATTATAATGAGTGCTGCATGAATGAATACCTTTTGTATTAGTCATCTCGTGATAAACGAACAACGGATTTTTAGCATTTTTACGATTTATAAAGATTGTAAAAAACTTTTACTTACCAGGTGTTAATTTTAAGTATATTTAATAAGCCTTAAATGTGCACTATGGGGGAAACTTTTGACTGCATTTTAATAACAATTTTTATCGCAAATGGATATTTTTGCATTTTTATACATGAATTCTAAAATGTGCGAATGTAAATTGAATACTCGACGTGTGAATTCGAGAGTTTCTCCCATTGTATCGAATTAATAAGCTGTGACCATTTCTACATTTTAAGAATAATTATACATGTAGAAATATGAGAGCACGATTCCTCGAGAAACGTTTAGTTTTATGAGAGCAGCGAACCGTTATTTACTTTTTAAGAGAAGAAAAATAGTGCGTGTCACTTCCAAGTCGCGTTTTTTATTTGTGAACGCCAAGTATTTATTACATCTTTATAAGCCAAATGAACTAAACACTAGGATTTAAACGAGCGAGTGGAATTTACATTTTTAATTTTTTTTTTAGGATTCACATCTATTAGATTTTATTGTACATCTCAAGAAAACCTGTACGTTATGTTATCAAACTCACCTCGTTAGATTCTAAGTAGAAGATGAAACTTAAAAACATCGGTAGGATTAATAAGCTATAAAGACTTTATTTATATTTTCAGTCTTTAATAATAATAAATAGTTATCTCGTTTCGAACGTCAATGTAGCAAAAATCCTGGAACTGGATTTACTTGAATTTGAAAGTAATTTAATATTGTATTTTTATTGAATTTGTATGCTTTTTGTACACTGAGGGATAAGAATGGTACAAAGGTTGTAAAAATAAGATATATTGTATTTTTATTGAATTTGTATGCTTTTTGTGTAATCACAAACTTACAATCACTATGCTGCTGTGTAGCATGAAAGATGTTACGTGTCTTATGTTACTCCTTGCTATCCAGATGTTACCCCGTACGATCTAGATAATATTTGATACAATCTAGATTTCTGTCCGTATTTAGAGCACTAAATGTGGTTATCGCTACATATCATTAGTACCGCATTTTTCTCTCAGTGTAATTATGAATATTTTATGTAAAAATTATTTGATAGTGAAATTCTTATTGTTACCTTCAAAGAAATGTTAAAAATTGGAATTTATATATTAATATATAATATATTATATTCATTAGAATGTAGTTAGAAAATGTTAGGATATTTATCTTTGTAGTAGAGTATTGAAAATATTTTGTACATACATTACATATAAAATAAAATTGTAGTTTTAATTTTTTTTAAGTTGTAGTTAATACAGCTTTTACAAAATCAACGCTGAATTTTCTTGCGTGATAGTCCTTTAAGGGTTTGTGGTGGAATATGACGTCAGCGGTTACATGACTCTTAGGCACTTGTCTTCAGTTGTACACTCCTAGAATTATGAAAGTGCACCAATTACACAGGGTGCTCCAATTGTTGCGAAACATGATTTATTTTTTTATATGAACAGTAAATAGTTGTACATTTAAAATTGAAAATAATTTATAAATAACCTTTATATTTATATTTGCATACAATCTATCCAAAGCTTTACATAGAGTTTTGTGAATTAATAATATCGTTTTTAAATTATAATTCATTATTGGGTTAATTCATTTTATTTCAAACAAAGTGATTGGGAAAAAACTTTTAAACTAAATAACACTTAACAGAAATAATTTTACATGTTTTCATAGTTTTAAATAAAAAATCACTTTTTTAAAATTTTCTCAGTTTTTCTGAAATTTTTTAAATTAATGAAAACATAGAAGTCTGGCATTTTTTTAGCAAATAGAAAATGCTTTTAAAATTAAACAATTTTTCAAAAAATTTAAATTATATCGCTCAATGTTAAAAGATATTGGTAGGAGAGACCGAAGTAACTAGAGACAGGGGTTAGTTGCGACACACACTAGGACGAAACACGAATTTAGGACGACAAAAATCGAAAAATCCATTTTTTAAAAAAATTGTTACTTTTACGCTAAATATATAGTATATACCCCTCCTCAATACACCTATAAGTATTTTTCTTTTTACAGCATTACAGTAGTCTGTGTTTGCTCTTAAAGTCAAATTATTTTTCGCACGCACCTATATCTATAAATTGGATTCGAACAATGCACTGTTATTACACATGGCATTTTGATACAAATTAATAGTTATAAGGATTTTAAATGGGTTTTTAGACATCAATTATGTATTTTAACTCACAACTATATTTAAAATTACAGCTATATCAACTAAAGATACAGTATATTGTTTATGATTTTAAAAAATTTAAATAATAACTGTAACTAGAGTTATAAAAAAAGTGCCAAAGAGTGCCACATTGTATCTTCATGAGTTTGAAAGAGCAACAAATAAGTAATGCAAAAATGACAAGATCTCGTCTTCCCAGTTACCCCTTTCATAAATAGAGCATTTTTTCTTAAAACGCACACTCGAACGAATCGCGAATTTAGTCAGGAGAACATGTTTACTTTATATGTAATTGACGAATTCCAATGAATCTTAATATATAGGAGTTTTCGAGGTCCCTGATAACGCATATATGTTGCATCATATTTTCAAAATTCAAAATGGCGTATCGCATACTTCTTTTTTTTTGAAAATTATGGATTGTGATAAAACTTGGCTCTAGTGGTTTTTGGAATCACTGATCACGAATTTTATATTTGACTTTACCATTTAAAATTCAAACTGGAGGTCTGGATGCATGTGGGCAGTTACTCCATGGGAGAATGTTTATGAGCACCAAGTAGTTACAGCACATCAATCTTATAAATGGTTTTAAAAATAATTTACTTAAACTAATTAGTTTAAAAGTAATTTGTTTAACATCAGCAGGAAAAGTGACACTTTAATTAAGTATAAAAGTATCATTTTATGCTGCTTTTTTTTCTGTTCACGAGCATGAGCCTTTGTTGTTTTATTGCATGCAAGTAGCCAAGCGCGCGCGACGCCATCTAGCACGAACGTTCGAAATCCACGTACGTTGAATTTCCAACACATTGTTGACAGAATCATAGTCAATAAATTTTGTAAATTTTAGGGCCATTTTGTGTTTTTATTATAAAGTTTCGATTATTCGTGTTTTTAAGTAGGTGTGACATAAAGAACTCCCACACAGCACCCAAACTTCTCTAAAACATGACTTAACCTCGCAGAGCGAGGTTAGGAACCTTACATGCCGAAGTTTGTGTCGATGTTTAAATGTCCGCACGTAAAGAATATCTACACGAAACCTTGAGCGAATATTACATTTCAATCTTTACGTGGAATGTTCAATCAATGTTCACTGAATGTTGTGTCAATATTCACCTATATGTTTACACTAGTAAGAGAG
>WNHD01001583.1:0-24262 GCA_011057455.1 Ganaspis sp. Gsp50 | reverse complement strand
CTTCATTGCGCAAAGTCAACACTGATATGAAGTAAGAAAATCATAGAAATAGGCAAAACATGTCAAATTGCAGCCTTCCCTGAGGGAAGGCATCGTTGAACACGACTGTACCATACATTGACTTCCGAACCCTGGTAGGCACGCAGTTTCCGAAGCTGTGAATTGACCTTTACTGCCTTTAACCAATTTAAATTCTCCCTCCTAAAGTTAGAGCGCTCCCTAGCGATAAAAATGTGAATCATTTGTTGTTTTGAGAGATAATTGTGAAATGCGACGATGTTTATCATCTTTATTGATAATTGTTAAAAAGGATAATTATTAACAAGTGACTCGAAATATATAGAAAAAATGCAAGAAATCCCTTTTATTTTGTCAGAAACAGAAGAAATAAATTCAATCCTTTATAATCCTATAAACACAACTCAACGAATAAAGGTACAGGTTAGGTTTATTTACATTTAAATTTAAAAAAAAAAAAAAATATTTATAATCAGTGCGCAATTACTCAATATTCAATTATAATTCGTGACCATGAATTTAAATTGAATTTTACGTTGGTTTTGCAAGTTTCTTCGTTTTGTTGTTTTGTAATTTTTGCAATCATTTTAGGAATTGAATAATTAATTAAAAATATTTTCAGTACACTTGTATAGCCGTATCTTCAACTTTTATTGTTCTTGGATCCACGAGTGGAAGTCTTTATTTATTTAGGAGAGAACCATGCGCTTTTCAACAATTAATTCCTCTATCGGTATAACAAATTTTATATTAAATTGCTACATTTGCTCCTTTTATATTATCATATTTTTAATATAGTATTATCTCTTTGGTACTATATTAATAATATATTAATTATATAAATAATTTATTATATTAATATATTATATTATTAATAAATTATTATATTAATATTGTAATATTAAACTTATTAATATGTCGTATTAGTATTATTATTATTATTATTATTATTATTATTATTATTATTATTATTACCATTATTATGATTACTATTATAATTTTTAGTATTATTATTATTATTATTTACTTTTATTCTTATTTTTAGGAAGGAGCAGTATCACGAATAGAAATATCACCCGATGAAAAAGTAATCGCTTTAGCAACAACTCGTGGAACTGTCTGTCTCGTAACTTTTAAACCAACAATAAAATTAGTTGCAATTTCAACAGAACACATTGGAGAACGAATAACGAATCTCTGTTGGAATGATAACAGCTCTGAACTTTATATCGGAGATGGAATCGGCAAAGTTTCTGTCATGATTTCTTCATTTTTTACGGTATTTCAATTTTCATTTTTATTTTAATAAAATTTATAATTTTTTATAAAAAAAATAAATTTTTTATATAAATTTTTAATATAAATTATTTATATACATTTTTTATTTTACAGGTAAACGGAATGTTTCAAGGGCCAAATTGTACATTAATGCATTTGGATTCGAGTATCGTGCAACTCAGTTTTTCAACTCCTCTTTTGCTAATTTCGACGCTGACTCGTTGCTACATTTGCGACACTCTTCTCGAGCATTATAAGCAAATTGGAAATAAAACGAGAGATGGAGAGTACGGTGCTTGTTTTTTGAAACGTCAATTCGAAGGCGTGAAATCAACTAAAATGGAGGAGGAAATGATTTCGAGGAAGAGGACATTTAGTCTTAATACCGAGAGTGAGAATTCAATTTTAAATGAAAATCATTTCAATATTTTTTGCGCGCGACCGAGCTCAAGACTCTGGGAAGTCACGACCAATGGAGTTGTTATTAAAACCCATCAGTTTAAGGAAGCCTTGGCCATTTCACCTTTACCTGTTTATAGAACTTCAAAAATGAACAAGGTAGGATTTTAACAAAATTAACTACTTTTTTACATATTTTTTTGATATTGTATTATAGATTTTTAATATTTTGAGTCCATTTTCCTCCTAATTTTCTTAAAAGTTCCATAACAGGGAATAAAATAGTTTCACATTTCTTCGGGTTGATTCGTAAATTTCAAATCTTGCAATAGACGTTTTTGTTGTGTGTTATTTTACTGTTTAGTTCATTTTTAGTTTATTTTGTATATTTTAATGTTTTTATTCTTGACATAATTTTATCGTCTGTGTAAAGGATGGAGTAAGAAAGAGAGAGAAATTAATTTTAATAAAAAAAATAAATGAAAAGAAAAATATAAAAAAATTGGCTCATGGGGGGATCGAACCCGCGACCTTCGCGTTATTAGCACGACGCTCTAACCAACTGAGCTAATGAGCCGAACTGTAGGAATGAGCCATCCATACCACTGATATACTGTGGAAGTTTGTCGTAATTTCTGAATGATTTTTTTTTTGTTAAAATAACTTTTGCAAGACCTAATTTTATATAATATATGAAATATGTCGACACATGTCTTGTTAATTAGAAACAAAAGATTTAAAAGCCGAAAGTAGAATGAAAAATCTCTACATATCAAGGGATTTAAATACGTGACGTCATTGTCCAATATGGCGGATGCTTGGATCACAGCTTTGCGTTGAAAAGCATAAAGGCGCGTTCAGAGCTCTGCTGGTTACTACGTAATAAAATTTCCTGATGGTTCCTTTGTAGTAAACCAACTTGAGGGGTAATTTTACCGCACTCTGCTAAAAAACAGACATTAACTTTACTTATTCTTGTTGAAATAAAAATACGTATTTAATCCCTTAAGTGGGTAAGGGGACAAAAGTGACCCAAAAGAAGAACGAAGAATAAAACTGGAAAGAGTCTGTCCTTTTCTAACTTATAGCGCTGTCATTGTTGAAAAGAGACAGACCTACAAGTTAAAAAAAGACAGTTTCCGTTGCTGTTTTATTTTGCGTTGGCAAATTTTAGAAGCTAAAAGAAATTTTAGAAGCTTTGAATATGCGAATATCAGAGAGACGTGCGACACGGTCAATTTACGTCACTTTACGCCACTACGGGTGCTGTCCCATGTCAGAAAAATTGTTACGGAGCACATCTTTCTACAATTTGCACATTTGGATCATCAGTTCCATTGTGTCATTTGTCCCCTTACTACATCCGCTATTAAATATTTTGTTACAAAAATTTAATCCGATATTGTTTAAAATTTTACAATTTAACGCGTTGAGTGTGTATGACGTGTATAGTCGCAGTAAAAAGAGTGACCCATGACGTGCATATGACGGCTAGAGCCGCATCGTATAAAACATTACTTTAAGAATATTGTATATTAACCAAATTACAAAAAATGGTTTGATTTTTATGAAACTTGGCATCTTAAAGTATTCTAGTGCGCTGAATCTAAATATGACATTACAATTTCAAAATTAAATATAATAGATCTAATATCTATGTAGCGGACTAAAGTTACAAAAAATGGTTGTGTCCCTCCACGATGAAAGGGAGCTTTGCTGCAATACACGAATTTTAGGTTATGTTTAGTGCTAGTTTCACCTTGATTAAACATATTCATTTTTAACTATGTAAAGTCAAAAACATTTTTTATTAAATGTTTGGTCTAATAGAAACGTAAACTTTAATGGTTTAACAGTTAATCTTCTTTTTGTAGTTCAAGAAACACAAGCATAACTAAAAATTCGTCTGCAGCGAAAGTACCTTTCAAAGTGGAAAGACACATATCTTTATGAAACTTAGCACCTTGGGGTATTTTAGTGCGCTGAATCCGAAACTAACATAAAATTTTTAAGATTCTAGATAACAGGTCCAGTATGGCGTGCAAAAGTACAAACATATTTTGGTATTCTTGTAATTTAGTTTGTTAGTTTTTTTAAATTCAAGAGTGTGGTAGGGTTTTAATTTTGTTTCGTTAAGTACACTGAGAGAAATTTGGTATAAATGCTCTACCAAGGACAGCTGCTGGCTTTTCTTTGTGAGCGCGACTCACCCGAAGTTTGGGTTTTATCATCAGCGTATGTAATAGAATAGGTATTGTTATTACTATTAAGTGCATATAGTCTGTGAGAATCGTTCGTAAAAATATTGAATAATATTGGTGAATTGACGGTTCCTTGTTGAAGACCCTCCAGAATTTGGAAAGTGTGATCTGAGGTAATTATCCCATTGCATGTTACAAAATTTTTTTTACGTATCATATCGTTAATAGTATAGATGAGATGTATGGGGAAATTTTTTTTAACAAGTTTGAAGATTAAGCCGTTAAGCCACACGGAATCAAAGGTTTTTTCCAAGTCTAGTAGTACTGCTCCGACCATTTCTCCTTTATTCAGATGATTGAAGACATCATTGATCAATTTGCTTGCGGCGTGTACTGTTAAATGCTTTTGACGAAATCCAAACTGATTATCCGGAATAATATTGTTATCTTTACAGAATAGATTGATAGCGTTGTTTATTATGCATTCGTAGACCTTGCTGGCACTTGGAGTTAGACTTATGGGACGATAAGCTGCTGGTTCTGTGAGATTTTTTCCTTTCTTAGGGATAGGTATAATTTTTGCCGTTTTCCAGGGCTGTGGAAAGTAGAAGTTATTTAATGCGTTATTGAAAATTATTGTGTATTGTACAACTATTTTATTTGGCAGATACTTTAATGCAATCAGTGGTATATTGTCAATGCCTGATGAAGTTTTCTTTGGGAGGTTTTAGAATATTGCTGCTAATTTTCCTTGTGAGATGAAATATTTCTTATTTAGGTCTTATACCTTTGGATCAGAAGCTGGATTGGTGTCGGAGAAGATGACGAGTGTTTGACTACTGTTTCTTGCAGTGTCGTTTTCTATTTTGTTTGCTGTATTATCTACTATTTCTTTCAATCTTGATTCATTATTTAAATATCTAGGAGAGTTGATTGCTTCATAGTGTGCTCCAATAACGTTTAATTTATTTGATATATCCGAGATAATGACTTTATTGTTCAATACGTTGATGTCAGGTGTCGTGATATTTACTTTTTGAAGAAGTGTTGAATTAGGCTCAAGATGAAGGTCCTCTATTATGATTGGTCCGCGTTTTCTAAAAATTTTATTGATGTTTGGAAAAAATCCACTTGAATTGTTAACATTTATTGATTTTATAAGATTTTCCCAACTATTATTCGATGATTTGTAATGTTTATATTTTAGCTTTATGTTTATGTCTTTGATTTCATTTTTTATGTTATGTGTTTTTGTTGTTGAAGCTATTGTATTACTTTTTTGAATTTTGTGAAGTTTAGTGAGGAGGTATGATTTTTCCTTGTGCAATGAAATTATTTTGTGGTTTAGGTACCTAGCCATATTATTCGCAGGTTTGCGAACTGGGACTGAATTTTCTTGGGTATTTGTTATGGCGTTATTTAGTAATAATATATGGTTGGCTATTTCTTAAATTGAAAGATTTCTGTTGCTAGGTATTTCTTCCTTAACTTGTTTCACCAGAAGTTTTTGAAACTTATGCCAGTTTGTACCTTTATATAATTTTATATTTTTTGACGGAGTTATTGCAATCAACTCGTTTAAGGTTGTCTGTAAAATTACCGCCTTGTGGTCGCTGAAACATGGCAGTGTATTCATTTTTCCCCTTTCAAGATTATCGAAATGAATTCTGCTATCACTGATGCAAAGATCGAGGTATGAATTTGGTCCAAACGTTGGCGAATCTGGTGCAATTAAAATTGCTTTAAAATTGATTCCATCATTGTTTAACCAGTCATGAAAGTATAGACCTCTTTGGTTATGATTATTATCTCCCCAAGAATTGTGTCTTGCATTTAGATCACCGACCATTATGAAATAATTTTCAGGTGAGTTCAATTTTAACTTATTAAAGAGTTCATTTAGTTCTGTAATAAATTCATATTTAGTACTATTTGTCGCGTATAAACTTACTATGAAAAGGTTGTTGTTCTTTATTTTCAGTTTAATTATTGTGTATTCCAAAAGATTGTTGTTTCTGGATGATGGTACGGAGATTATTTCATGTTCCATGTTTCTTTTGATAAGGATAGCAGTTCCACCTCCTTTGCCGATTAATCTATCCGTTCTTATTATGTTGTAATTTTTGAATTCTATGGTGTGGTTTGGTTTTAGTTTCGTTTCTCCCAAGAGTAAGATGTCTGGGTTATGTTTTGTTGTAAATTGTAGCAGATCGTTGCGCCTTGGCAGAGTAACTTACATTTATGGAGATAATCTTTATTTCAAAATTTTTTAGCTCCATTGTATTTGAAGGTCGGATGCAATGGCTTTTATATTATCTGAATTGATGTCAATTCTTTTTCTTATTTGTTGCCGTTGAGCTTGGAAACCTTGTATTAAATCTTCCTTGAATTGGTTTAAAAGTTGAAGTACTTCGGAGAAGTTTATTTCTTCTGTGAAATAACCGGATTGTGCATTTCACGCACTAGGGTAATTCGTTTTCTCGCGGGTATTGTTCGAGAGAGGAGGGGGCACATTATTTTTAGAATTTTGTTAGACACTTTGGGCATACGATTTTTCCTTGTTCACCACTCCGCTAGTAAACTGTCTAGCATTTCTGATTGGGTTTGCTTGAGAATTTTTGATGTCTCGGGTCAAATTTTTGTGGAATTTTAAGTTAGGGCATCCTTTATATGACGCGGGGTGCCCGTTTTGCCCACAATTGACACATTTAAGGTTCAATATGGGATAAACCCTTACTTTTGTTTTTCTCCACTTGTGCCATATTCACCCTCTATTACAGTCACATTTCGAGGAGAAGACAAGGAAGATGGCGACTCCACAAGTACTGCCTCACAGGAAGTGGATGCCCTGCAAGTAAGTTTGCCTATTTCATTTAAAAATACCGCCCTACGAGAAATTACCGACAGTCGGCAATTGGTCCGAACCTGCCTGGAGGGCCTCCAAGCGAGGTTAGCTATTTTTTTTAAAAAATACCGCCCTACGAGAAATTACCGACAGTCGGCAATTGGTCCGAACCTGCCTGGAGGATGGTGGAGTGCTTTTGGCGAAATCCGAATTGGTTAGCAGGAATTACTTCGTTTTCCATGCAAACCCGGTTAATAGCATTGTTTATTATGCACTCATAAACTTTACTGGCACTTGGGGTTAGGCTTATGGGTCTGTAGGCAACTGGATCCGTAAGATTTTTTCCTTTCTTGGGGATAGGAACTACTTTAGCAGTCTTCCAAGATTCTGGATAGTAGTGATTATTTAAGGCGTTATTAAAGATGATTGTATATCTTGTGATTATTTCACTCGGGAGGTATTTTAAAGCAATCAAAGGAACGTTGTCCACTCCAAAAGTTTTCCTGGGGAGTTTTCTAAATATATTTGTCAGTTTGCTTTGAGTGATGAAGTAGTTATCCTTGAGGTTTTCTATTGTTGGATTTGAAGCTGGATTAGTGTCAGTGAAATCGACCAGCGTTTCATTATTAAGACGGAAATTATTAAGTTCAATATGAATTGAATCTGCTCTATTGTCTACAATTTCTTTTAACCTTGTACTGTTATTGAAATATCTAGGAGAGTTGATCATTTCATAATGTGTTCCGATTACGTTTAATTTATCTTGAATATTTCCGATGATGATTACTACGATGATTACTACGATGATGATTTATCTTTTGAAGAAGTGTAGACGTAGGGTCTAGATGAAGGTCCTCGATTACAATGGGAGCACGTTTTCTGAATATTTTGTTAATTTTAGGGAAGAATTCACTGGAATTGTGGACATTTATTGATTTTAGGAGATTCTCCCAGCTTTTGTTGGATGCTTTAAAATATTCGTATTTTAATTTGATGTTTATGTTTTTGATACTATTTTTAATGTGGTGTATTTCCTTATCAGGTACAGGATAGCTGCTTTTTTGTGTTCTGTGTAGTTTGGTGAGTAGACTCGATCTTTCTTTATGTAGTTTATTTTGTGGTTCAAGTATCTTGCCATATTATTCACGGGTTTTATTATCAGGACCGTAATTTCCAGAGCAGTTAATATGTTATTATTAAGTGATGTTATATAGTTATCAATTTCTTTAATGGATATTTTTCTATTATTTGGGATATTATCATCAGTTTGTTTTAATAATGTTTTTTGGAATTTATTCCAATCAGTACCTTTGTAAAGTTTTATGTTATCTGGTGTTGATATTGGGATTGGTTCATTTAGAATTGTCTCAAGTAATATTGATTTATGATCACTGTGGTAAAATAAAGTTTTCATCTTACCGTTATTTAAATTATTAAACACTAATCTACAATCGCTGAGACATATATTAAGAAATGAGCTCGTTTCAAATGCTACTGTTCTTGGCGGTATTAATTTTGTTTTATATGAAACGCCTTCATTAATTATCCAATCCTTAAGATAAAGTCCTCTTTGGTTGTGTTTCTCGTCTCCCCAAGTAGAGTGCCGAGCATTAAGGTCGCCAGCCATTATAAAAAAATTCTCAGGCGAGTCCAGTTTTAATTTTTCGAAAAGGTCATTTAGTTCGTGAATAATTTGACGCGGGTGCTGTTTGTGGCGTATGTACTTATTATAAAAAGTTTGTTGTTTTTAATTTTTAATTTGGTGATAGTATATTCTAGTATTTCATTATTACGAGAAGATGGTGAGTATGTTATTTCGTGTCTAATATTTCTATTAATCAATATTGCAGTTCCACCTCCTTTTCCTGTCAGTCTGTCTGTGCGAATTTTACTATTATCACTCTTATTGAAAAAGTATTTTGAAATTTTCATGATTTTAATGTTTTCCAATTGCAACGATTCAATTTCTTCTGCTACTTCTTTTTCGTCAAAGTTACCTCTAATACCTTTCAGAATTAGCGACACTGGTTTTAGATGTTTTGGAGTAAATGTATAGAAATTGACATTTTTTTCTTTTAATATCTTAATAATTTCATTGAAAGTTTCGAAATCGCTTGAATTTATAGTAATTGATGTCGGATCAACTTTTTTGAGTTTAAATTTTAGAATTTTGTTGTTAAGGTACTCACGTAGTTGTTTAATGTTTGTTTCCATCGTGTGGATAGGTGGCGCACCTTTTCTTGTTTGTTGTTGAGTGTTTTTGTTGTTTGATTCACTTGTGTTTTCTTTTTCATGCGGAGTGTTACTATCGGTTTCCATTTCTGAGGGTACTTCATTATCCATTCCTGTGAGGGCTTGAAATATGTTTTTTGTCGGTATCTCTCTTACCGCCTGATCCGTCTCTCGCGATCGTTTTGCTCTCTCAGTTGATTTTACTTGGACGAAGTTATCTGCATTATCGACGAGTTGATTGTTTTGACCGCAAATAGATGGCGTGTCGAGATTAGGCCTTTTTCTATTAAGATTAGGAACAACATTGCTTGAATGTTCTTTTAAAAGTTTATTGAGCAAGGAAGGGTGATTAAAGTCTTTCAATGGTCGAGCATGGCGCTCTAACTTTTTTTTTTTTTTTTTGATAATAAATTGTTTATTTTCCAGAATTTTTGTTACATTAGTAGGTGAAAACAATTTACAAAAATACCTTAACTCTATGTAATTTATTGGTACTAGCAGTAATGAGTCTGTCTCGTACCAAGTACCATCGATGACAATGTTATTGTCTTAACAAAAGGTAACATTATTTTTGATAATATACTAGGTATAAACATTTTTAATATATGTTTCGTTAGAGAAAACAAAAGAAAAACTCTGTGAATCACTATGTTATTATACTTAGGAATAGAAGAAATGATAAGAACTATGTACAAAAGAGTGAAAAGAAATAAATAAATAAAAAAACTTAGAAGTGTTTAACCTCTTATTAGTTCAAATAAGTAATTGTTCACAGTTTGATTGTTCTTCACTAAGATCACTGAATTCTTGGGTGGAAGATCTGGATGTATTCGATATCTTTATCCTGTTTTTTCCTTTTTGCTCGTCTTCTTATTTCAGCAAGATGCTTGCTGTCTTCTGGGAGCCACCAATGATTTTTGTTTAATCTTTCATTGTTGTTAAAATCCCGCAAAGGAATAGTTTGGTTGTAAACGTGCTTATTTGTGTCGTTTATTTCTTCGTAGTTTGAGGGCAGAGATTTGTTTTTTCTGTGGCGGGACCAATGGTATAAAATCGGTACGTTATTTTGATTTTGAATCATTCCTTGGTAATCCAATTGGAGAAAACATTGTATAGGTATATATCCGCTTTTGAGGTTTTGGGTCCATTTGATCGGGATTGATGCAAGATTGTTTATAAAGGTGTTATCAATGTTTCTGACGTTATCGAAGAATGTTCTTGTCAAAGAGATTAAGAAGTTATCTATTCTCGGGATGTTTGCTAAATTGTACAAATCGAAGTTGCTGTGGTATCTGCGGAATTCGCTGTGAGCTGATCTATTGATTGCGAGGCAGATTCTGAGACATCTTCTTTCAAATGCTCTAAGGAGTTCAATTATTGAAGCGCTGGAGTTCCACCAAATTGGAGCTGCGTACGTTATGATCGGTCTGATCAGTAAAAGGTAACAAACTATTTTGGCTTTAACTGATAAGTGTTTCTGGAAGAATAAATTTCCATAATTTTTAAACATGGCGGTAGCTTTCCTTAATTGTATTATAATATGGTCGTCCAATCTGGCTAAGTTGTCTATGTGAACTCCTAGGTATTTGACGATATTTTTGTGAGGGATTGCTGTAGTGATTCCTGTGTCTGGGTTTTTAGCCGTGATCTTGAATTCCTTTATTTTCTTTCTTCCTGTCTCTGAGAAAGCTTCTGTCGTTCGGCGAAAGAGAATCGATTCGCATTTTCCCGGATTGATCCTTAGATTCCACGATTGGTAGTATTCGTTGACATTATTTGTTAGATTTTGTAAGTTTGTTTGTATCATTGTTAAGCTTTTACCTCCAACGTAAACAATTTTGTCGTCTGCGTAGGTGATTGAGTACGTATTATTGTTATTGTTTAGTGAAAATTTGTTGTGAATATCACTAGTGAATATGTTAAAAAGAAGTGGTGAATTGACCGTTCCTTGCTGGAGTCCTTCTGTTATTCTGTAAGTATTATCAGAGATGATTGGTCCGTTGCTTGTGATAAATTTTTTCCCGTGGATCATGTCATATATAATGATAGTGAGGTGCGATGGGCAATTATTTTGTATCAGTTTGAAGATGAGTCCGTTGAGCCATACTGAGTCGAAAGCCTTTTCTAAATCGATCAGCACTGCACCGACAGCTTCTTTTTTGTTGAGGTGATTATGGACATCGTTTATTAATTTACTGCAAGCGTGTATCGTCGAGTGCTTTTGGCGGAAACCAAATTGATTGTTTGGTATGATGCGGTTTTGTGAACAAAAAGTATTAATGGCATTATTAATGATACACTCATAAACCTTGCTTATGCTCGGTGTTAGGCTGATAGGTCTATAGTCGGCTGGTTCATTTAAGTTTTTCCCTTTTTTTGGAATTGGGATTACTTTTGCTGTTTTCCATTGTTCCGGGAAGTAACAATGGTTTAGTGCGTTGTTGAATAAGATTGTATATTGTGATATTATTGAGTGGGGCAGATATTTTAAAGCTATTGGTGGTATGCCATCCAGTCCAAAAGAAGTTTTCCTAGGTAGGTTTCTGAATATTTTTGTTACTTTTTCTTGTGAGGTGAAGTAGTTGTGTTTATATTCTTCAATTGTAGGGTTGAAGGCTGGGTTTGAGTCGGAGAAGTTAACAAGAGTTTGGCTGGTATGTCTCTTCATAATGAGATCGTAGAGTATGTTGTTTGCAGTTTTGTCCACCTCTTCTTTCAGTTGGAGCCTGTATTTAGATATCTCGGAGAATTTACTGCCTCGTAGTGTGCACCGATTATGTTGAGTTTGTGCTGTGGGTTTGTAATAATTATTTTATTGTTTGCGTCTGTTTCTCTTGATTCAATATTGGCATTATCGAGGAGCGGAGAGTGGGGGTCCATATGTAGGTCTTCTATGTTGATCGGTGATCGTTTCCTGAAGATCCTATTGATGTTAGGGAAAAATTCGTTGGGATCATGGACATTTATTGCTTTTATTAGATTTTCCCAAGAGGTATTTGTTGATTTGAAGTATTGATATTTAATCTTTGTATTAATTTCTTTAATATCCTGTTTGATTTGATTTATTTCTGATATTTGTACAAATGTTCTGCTTCTTTGGAGTTTGTGTAAATTTGTTAAAAGGTGCGACTTTTCTTTTTGGAGTTTTATTATTTGGTGGTTGAGGTATCTGGCCATGTTGTTTACCGGTTTTCTAATTGGAACTGTTTTTTCCAAAGCGTCTGTTATGATTTCGTTTAGTGATAAGATATTATCGTCTATTTCTTGAATATTTAAGTTTCTATTATGTGGAATGAATTCTTTGATTTGTTTTGTGATTATTAATTGGAATTTATTCCAATCTGTCCCTTTGTAAAGTTTTATGTTTGCAGTACATGCTTGTGGTAGTGGTTCTTTGAGGAGTATTTCTAATAATATTCCTTTATGATCGCTATCATAGTTTAGAGTCCTTAGTTTCGAGTTGATGAGATTGTCGAAGTTCAGGCGAATGTCGCTAAGACAGATATCGAGATATGATCCTGATCCAAAGGTCGGTGTCGCTGGTGTTAATAATTTTGCTTTGTAGGTAATTCCTTCGTCGTTGAGCCATTGGTGTAAATAGCGTCCTCTTTGATTGCAATTACTATCACCCCAGTTGGAGTGTCGTGAATTTAGATCGCCTGCTAAAACAAAATAGTTGTCTGGGGAGGAGAGTTCAAGTTTATCACAAAGGTTATTTAATTCGGTAATAAATTGGATTTGGTTGCTGTTTGTAGCGTACGCACTTATTACAATTAGATTTTTATTTTTAATTTTTATCTTAATTATTGTGAATTCTATTAACTTATTATTTCGAGATGATGGTGTGAAAATTATTTCATGGTCAATATTTCTATTTATTAGTGTAGCGGTTCCGCCTCCTTTATTTGATAGTCTATCTGTTCTTATTATATTGTAATCCTTAAATTCTATTATGTGAAATGGCTTTAATTTAGTTTCGTTGAGAAGTAGTATATCCGGTTTGTTTGTATTAATAAAATTGAGTAGATCGTTGCGTCTCTCCAATGATACAATAGAATTGACATTTAGGGCTATAATTTTTAGTTTGTGGGATGTTATTTCCATGATACTCCAAATTCTTGAGAAATAATGTTTATATTATCAGTGTTGAGCTGTATTTGATTTTTTATTTGTGTAATTTGGGTTTGGAAACAGTTTAAGATATCTTGTTTAAATTGAGTCAGAAGTTGAAATAATTGTGATGAATTTATTGTTTCATCTAGATTGCTCGGTTGGCTGTTTTGAAAGCTTTGAGTCGTGGGTTGTCTACTTTGTACATTAACAGGTAGTTCTGGGAAGTTTCTAGCGGTGTCTCGGAGTATTGCTTGTGCAAAAGACTGGTTTTGTTTTACTAATTTACTTGTGAATTGTCTTGGTTCTCTAATTGGGGTAGCAGGTGACCTTTTTACCTCATTTTTTAGTGTTTTGTGGAATTTTATGTAAGGGCACCCTTTGTAAGATGCAGGGTGACCAGCTTGACCACAGTTAGCACATTTCAGTTTAGAGGTGTCCGTTTTATCCGTTATTGGGCATTGTTTAGGCCCGTGATCTCCTGCACATTTGACGCATCTGTATCCAAGTGAACAATTACTGCTCGCGTGACCAATTTTCTGGCAATTTCTGCATTGAAAAACCCCTTTTTTCTTCAGTGTGTACCAAAAAACTCGTTGGTGTAGGAGAAGCCTTTCTTTGGAAAGATTTTTAACTGCACTGTCGGGGGATAGTTGGACTAGGAAGTGATACTTTTGTTTATCATTTTTATCGAAGAAGAATTTGGAAACTTTTGTAATCTTTACATTTTCTAATTGCAGACTTTCGATTTCTTCTTGGACTTCTGTGGCTTCAAAATTTCCTCTGATTCCTTTGAGGATTAATGATATCGGTTTCAGATGACTGGGAGTAAAGGAGTAGTGACTTACTTGTTTTTCTTTCAGGATTGAATTGATTGTGTTGAAAGCATCCATGTTGGAGTGGATCGTGACTGATTGTTCATCTACCTCTTTTAACCTAAATTGAAGATTTCGGTTTTGAAGACATTCTCGGATTTGTTTGGTGGTTTCCCCCCCCAATGATTTTCATCATTGGGGGGGTTGTTTTGTTCGGTGTCCATATCATCTTCGGATCTTATGTCCTGTAGAGGTTGGAATCTATTGTTTGTTGTGATATTGTTCGCCTGTGGCGCCTCTTCTCGAGTTATTTTTGCACTCTTTGATTTTGTTTCGGTGAAGTTTTCTTCCTTATCGGTGTTGGGACTTCGAGCATTGTCGGCACTTGTTCCTTTACCTGCTGAGTCGTCCAGTTTTCTTTTGTGGTTGAGAGCTTGTTTATAGTTGGGGGCAACTTGTTTAACATCATTTTTGAACAATTTATCGTAAATCGATGGATGGGTCAGCTCCTTCAGCGGTCTTTCTAGCAGTTTTTGCAGTTCTTTATTGTTTCTGCTGCTATGCGAACTACCCGCACTTCCACTATTCGCCATTTTTGTTTTTCACTTTACTGGGAATGGGCGGCAGCCCACTCCTTTTAACGATTACGCAATTGATTGATGCACAGTTCGATCAGCTATAGCACACAAATACACCAATTAAAACTTTATCAAGTTCTATCGAATGCCCTTTGGGGCGGAAAGACATAAAAGCCGGTGCTTTGAATGTGAAATGCGACGTTTTCGTACACATACGATAGCGATGCTCACCAGACCGAAGCTCCGGTGGTACTCAGCATGGCGCTCTAACCAACTGAGCTAATGAGCTTTTTCGACCAGTACAATATTATCACTTGAAAGTTCCATTGTTTCTGGCTTACCCAGGACCGCGGAGGCAACACCAATTTGTGGAGCAGGCGTTATTTTTACCAAAGTGGTTGACGGAGCACTTTTGTTGATTTCAAACACCTCAGCACTTCGTGGCTCGAGCAGAATGATACTTGTATTTATTTGTAGTTAGCACCGACGACCGGCACTGAATTTATGAATTTCTTTTCTTTTTCTTCGGCCCCATTCCAGTGGGCAAAAGTTCCTTCTAATGCGCTCTTCTCCGCTTTTCGGTCCGACATTTATTTTGGTTCTGTTTTTTATCCCGGTTTACTGTTCCCGATTCACGTAGTCAGCATCATTGCTGTGTCTATTGTTACTTATAACCCTGGATGTCACAGGCCGCAAACACTCCGCGAGTAAGGTTCAATTAATAGTGAGACTCGACACTGATGATTGACTGGCGCGTGCCTCCCCTCCGAGCCCTACCCCTATTCTCATATTCACCTTGGAGTTGCGCGCGCAACACATTTATCCGAGTATAATATGAGCTGAATTTTTAATTTTGATCCTGATGTTTCGGGCAGGATCTGGATTCTTTAGAAGATACATCGTTTAGTAACCAGCGAAATATGTGTACGGCCTAAAATCTTAGCCAAATGGCAAATCGGTGGCTTGGAGTTTCTGGACCTTTTTTGTACTTCAGGATTCTATACACTTACTAATTGTAAAAGAAAGTTATAGTAGAGATATTTACATAATAAAATGCTTAATTTCTTCTATTCCTATTTTTTCTGATTTTCCGGGTAGGATCTGGATTCATTAGAAAATGACAGCGTTTAACCATGGAAGTATGAGTACAATTCAGAATATAATCCAGATCAGCAAATCGCTGGCTTGAAGTTTGTGGGTCATTTATGTACTTCCGGATGATGTCATCTTCGTCGCTAGTGTAACGGCCTTGTCTATAAATCATAAAAATATGTCAAGTGTAGAATAAAGAATGAATTTATCAAATAATAAGTTAGTAACTATATGAAATAGTTGTTTCATCCCTCGAGTACAAAAAGGGCGACATTAGATATCTGACTTATGTGGTCTAATGTCCCTCATTCGATTCTTCTTATGAAATAGCCTTTCCCTTTTATAATAATATAGATAACACAATTAAAACTGTCAAATATTGCAACAAGAAAATTTAAAAACTGAATATCAGGGAGTGAAGATGGAATGGGAGGAGATACAAATTCGTACCCCAGAGCATACTTGAATGTAGCAAAAGTATAGACAATACTTGCTAGCTTTTATGTGCATATTTTAATGTATCGAGAAATTTTATAAAATGCAAATCACCAATTTAATGTTAGTTATAAATATCTGATTTCTGATCCGCTGATTTAATGTCAGCGGATCTAGCGGATCTAATAAGGAAGTCAGTTAAAAAATTTTAGTTTTTTTATCTTAAACTTCTACATTGTTACTTTTTAAAATGGTAATTACAAGCTTGTAGCTAGTTATTGAAAATTGAAAATGGCGGATTGAATATGACGACAAATATTTTAATAAACATCATTTTATTCATTAACCTATTGTTAGTAAAAGAGGGGCTTATGGTTTGTGATTAAGAGTTTAAAGTAGGTTTCTCTGAAATTTAAATTGTCTGGTTTGTAGTAATGGATTGTATTAAACGGCAAGTACCAACCAATAAAGGCAAGACAAGTCCACTCAAAACTACTACTAACAAAAGGAAGACAAGTTAAGTCAAGAATTCAACCAACAAAGGCAAAACAAGTACCATCAAAAGTTCAATCAACAAAGATTGATTGATCAAAAGTCTAACCAACAGAGGCGAGTCAAGTAAAGTAAAATTTCAACTGAAAAGGACATGAAAAACAAAGGCAAAAGTTTTGTTAAAAGTAAAATCAACACAGGAAAGACAAGTTAAATGTTTAATTATCAAAGGCAAGATAACTCCAGTCAAAACTCCAATCAACAAAGGCAAGACAACTCAAGTTCAAAATCTAACCAACAAAGGCAAAGCAAGTGAAGTCAAAAGTCCAACCAACAAAAACAAGTCCCATCAAAAGTTCAACCAACAAAGGACAAAAAAGTCCAGTCAAAACAAATCCTGTCATAACTCCAACTAACAAAGTCAAAAGTGCATTATACAAAGGCAAGACAAATGAAGTCAAAAGATCACCCAACAAAGGCAAGACAAGTCCAGTCAAAACTTATTAAATCTAACTGTTGGACCAAATGTGATTAGAATTGTTTCGAGAGATGAAAGGAGAAACTGAAGAAAGAAAGCTAAAATTCAGCCAGTATGTCGATTTATTTATCTGACCTCTCTAAAATATAAGATTATAGCATGAAGCACTAACCCGACACTCCTTTTATTAAGTTAATGTAGGAACTGATGTTTATTAAAATGATTACCGTCATTTTGGATTTTGAAAAATTAGATACATATTTGTAATTATCATACAATTTAAAAAATGTGTATGCTGCTTTAGAAGAATAAACAAATTTTTTTTATTGACATATTAGATCTTCAATTTTGAATTTTGTATATGACTGATTTCAGTTTAGTGATTATATTTTTTTTTTAAATTTCTCTATACATATCAATTGTCATAAACTATGTTCGAGGGGGAGTAGGTTTTAGAGACACAATAATCCAGTTAGTTTAAATTTAAATCAAAGATATTTGTTTATTGAAAGATGTAACAAACTGCTCTTGCATATTCCCGTATCAGATCCTCTGTTCCTCAAAAAATTCCATGTTTCCACATGGAATCATTAGCATTGCAAAATTATCAGGTGATGTTCCCGTACAGGATCCTTTGTCTCTTTAAAACTACCAGTACACTTATTCCAGCTTTTTGTATATTTATTTGTTTCGTAAATAACTACCCTCACGGCACCAGAACTTCCCTGAATTTTTCGAATCCTCAGAAAAGTTCTAGACCTTCTCTGAACATTCAGAACAGTTCTGGAATTTGTCTGATCATTCAGGAGAGTTCTGAAACTTCCTGAATATTCGGAATATTCAGGGAACTTCTGGAGCGGTGTGGGTAAAGTATTGAATGTGTTTTTCCAGGCAGAGAATGATAATTGCTGGCTCCCCCAATCTCTCATGTTCTCCCAGCTTTCATCAATGAATGGAGAATTTCTCTTCGCTTACACATCTACCGGATTATACATTCTAGATCCAATTAATGCTTCCGTAATTCTGTGGAATGGGGAATTTTCAAATATTTTGGAAGCTCATGTTGTCAGTAACGAAATTTATTTAATGACACAATCTGGAAAATTTCACTGCCTTACTCTCTCTTCCATAGATTCTTTAATCGTTTCTTTATACTATAAAAAACTCTACCAAGACTGTCTGCAAATCTCTACTACATTTCGATCCCAAATGTTGAAATCTCTAACGGAGAAGGAATCTTCTGATCCTATTAATCATACATCCAACTCCGGACTATCAGACTCGGAATCAAAATCAGAGGAACATCAGAAATCTAACATTTCCCAAATTCTCCCTCTGATTTCTTCTCTTCGTTCGACTCTGAATCAACCAAAGAAACTTGAATCTGGAATTGTAATGGTCAATTCAGGAAGTTCGAAAAGTAGTCCTGAACCTTCAGGGTCTGGAAATTTTGAGAGAAGAGAGGAGGAAGATTTTCTTTATAGCGATCTGGAATCGGCGAATGATGATATTGTAGAAAAACCAGAGAAGGAGGAAAAGAAAAAAAGGAAGGAAGAGAAAGTGGAGGAGAAAAAATTGGAGCCGAATCTTCACGAACTGATGTGTAATCTGCAAACGGAACTGGAGCCACTTCATCGACTTGTTGAGTCTTTTAAATCTTCCGCTGAAGAGGAAGAAATCGAACAAGTACTGTTGAAGGTCGCTGATATGACAAAGGAAATAAAAAAAAGGTAATTTCTAAAAAAAAATCATTTACTAAAAAGACTACTATTTACTAAAAGACGAACTACTAAACCATAAACAACACATTCTGGTCAACACTATAAACAACATTTCTTGCATTATTTAGAGGAATTAATAATTTTAAGTAAGTTAATTAATTTTAATTAATTAACTTTTTAGTTAATTAAGTTCCACACTTTACCTTTTTTGCTTTTTGTTTAGATACGAGGAACCCGAACACTCGAAACGTTTCTTTTTTGAAATGATCCGAGCAGCCGAACTCCATTCTAACAAATCACTTATTGAAACTCTTACAGTCGATTTTTTACAATCGACAACAAATGTAACAATTTTAGAAGAAATTCTTCGGATTTTTATCGATCTCAACTCTTCAAATCGAGACTATTGCGCTACTTGTGGTTTCCCACAACCAACCCTGACACGAGCCAAAGAACCAAAATTTTTAGAAACGGGATGCATGCTCTTAAAAAGATTTCAAGATCAAGATGACAAGTGTCTCAAAATCTGTGATAAAGTCCCCTTTATGTGGCGCAAGTATTTACCCATTTATTTAAAAAATTTCACAACTCAGGACGATAGACTGAAAATTTTACCAGCCTGTTTACAAACCAAAGACAGTGTCACTCTCTCCATTATTTTACCGAATTTAGACAAACGAGAGTGGAAAAAAGTGGACGAGGCTTTGCGTAGAATCGAAAAAGGCATTTGTCTTTCTTGTGGAGACTCGCAAGGTGAAAGGGAAATTAAAAACGGATTTATTGACTGGGAGAGAGTCACACACGAGATTGTCAAAAACAAGGGACCGGATGCCGCACTTGATTTTTTGCTCAAAGCGGAAAAATTCCTCAGGGAATTGAATTTGGATAAAAAGTGAGTTAAAAGCGTATGTCTTCTTTTTCATTACGATTATTGTCGTAGATTATTTACTTTAAAGGAAACTATTAACTAATTATTAAATAACTATTAACCTATTAGAAAACTATTAACCTATTAGAAAACTATTAACCTATTATAAAACTATTAACCTATCAGAAAACTATTAATCTATTATAGAAAACTATTAACCTATTAAAAATATAAACTACTTTAAATTTTGTTGAATAAAAATTTGGATAATTAAAATTTAGGACATACCACATGAATTGTCGGACACTAATTGGAATTTTTGTTGAGTGGAAACAATGTCACAAATACTAAACAATAATTCAGTTATTTAAATATTCGATTAAATTCAAAATCTGTTAAATACAATTTCGGATTAATTAAAATTCAAGAGTATAAAAATTGGACGATATAGGACTATTAATAATATTAATATTGGACTATTTATAATATTCTTCGAATTACCGTGGTTCTACTCAAGAAGACTAGAGACGCTCTACTAAATAGATTTTCGACAACTTCCAATTAAGGCGCATTTACATCTTCTGTTAAACTTGTCCGAAACGTAAAATTTACATAGACCTTTTCATTTCAATTCTCAGCTTTCATTTGTTTCGGCCCTATTCATCATTCTGTCATTTTTGCTCTTCTGCTAGGGCCGAAAAAAATTGAAAGTTGCGCATGCGTGTATTGCACTTCCGAATTGAAATGAAAAGGTCTATTAGAGAAAGAAAGAAAGATATGTAGTCTATCTCTTTTAGTCCAATGTAAATTTTTCTTTTTGGACAAGTTCAACAGAAGGTGTAAATGAGCCTTTAGTCGTTGCAGAAATTGTTACTACTTCAATGTGAGTGAGGGTGACGTCCCATGACTGCGTTTTTCTTTGCGTTTTATAACAAGGCAATGAGATAAAAAGAGACGCAATTATATGTTTGTTATTTGTGCACTAATGTGTGATAAAACACAAAGAAAAACGCAGTCATAAGACGTCACCCTGATTTTCATGCGTTTCGTAAAATACGTAAAAAATGTATGTATAATACGTCATGTATTATACTTACCCAGCACTGGTCATAGTCATCCGATCGTCTGCTTATTGCCACGCCTGGCGTCATTTTGCGTCATTTTCAGACGATAAAATGATTAAATATGAACAGACATGATTTTTGTTCTCAATTTTTGTTTCTACAATATTAAAATAGAGTTGTTTTAGATTATTTTTGTCTTTGATTGATTAAAATCGGTTTGGTGACTCAAAAGTCATAATACCCAATTATTTGTTTGAAGAGGTTAATTTAGAAAGATTCAGAAAAAATATTTCGATTTTTGGTTTCCTTTTAATGTGTTTTTAACAAAATATTAGTCAATACGAATACGACAAAAGAAGTAACGATTTGCATCTTTCTTAAAAGTGTTGATACACATTTGAAAACAATATTTTTTGTGGATCTGTTTAACCTTACTTTCACTTTTTCTATTTTTACCTTAAATTTTAGTCGTTATTGTAAAAAAGGTTATTGTTTATGTACTAAAATAGCATAAAATTGAATTTAATTAAGATTAATTTCATTATTAATTAAGAATAATTTCATTATTAAGAATTCTTTCAATTTTTATTCCAGATCAAAAAAAGTAACTTTATTAGTGAAATCAGTAAGAAATAAAGTTGATTTAAAAAGTTGACGATTTTTAAACATTTTCAAAAACGGAATTAAAGTTAGGGTTATAAAAAATTTTAATGGTACTTACCTCATTGAATATATATTTAGTATTAACGTTTTTAGACTTTAAACGATTTTTTATCCAATTCGTAGCCAGCATGAAGAAATTCTAATACTTAAAAATCTACTCATTGATGACTTTTTTGCTAAACACATTATATGACGCGCTTTGAAGAAAGGGAGCTTAGAAGTAAAAAATTGTAGGTTATGTCTGAATCTTTTTCTTTTTTTATTAATTTTTTATTTCTTATTAATTTTTTTTCTTTTCAATTTTATCTGCAATGGCGGACAATGACAATTACCCGGACATTAAATAAGTTTTATTGAATATCTGCAATGAAAAACAGTCTTTCTAGACAATATACAAGCAAATAACTATCAGAGAAAAACTATTTTTGTTTGTAGGAAATGAAAAGCTTTAATCGCACTGATCCCGTTAAAACTACCATCAAACATAACCTACAATTTTTTCCTTCTAAGATCCCTTTCTTCAGAGCGTATATAATAATGATTTTACATTTACATATAAAAGTATAAACTTTTTAAAAAAATAACGACGTCTTAGACGAAATAAAATGAATTGCCATTTTTTAAAATTAATATTTATCTTTTAAAAAACTAACCTCAAATTTTTCTTTCAGTGTCTACCAGACAATACTATTTGCCAAAATCTTAATGAAAAACGGTGTGAGGTGTACTTTGGATTTAAATCGAAATCAATCTGAAAATGCGGAATACATGTCAATGTGTTCTCCGAGGGTATGAATATTTTCTCTTCTAATCAATTTTCACTGAATTTTTTTTGTTAATATTATAAATTTAATTATTAAATTTAGTACTTTTCAATTAATTGTTAATTATATGTTGTTATGACAATAAAAAATGAAATAAGCGTTTGGTATTTTATTTTCCAGATTCAGGAAGAGTTGAAAAAATCCCTGGAAAAGGATTTAAATCAATCAGTGGAAGAAAGTGCATTCGGTTCTGGACCTCATCACTGGGGGATTCGATACTCGCAAAAATCTTCCACTTGTCCGTGTTGCACGCTCTCTCTTCAAACTCCAGTGCTTTTAGGAAACAATGGAATTGCCCTTTTTCCTTGTGGGCACGCTTATCACGTGAATTGTATGATACAGAAAAAAATAACCCGCTGTGGTCTTCACTGACTTTAAATAAAATCGAACAATCCGCATTAATAATTCAGATTCCTTTTGGTAGGTATATGTTTATTAAATTCCATGTCTACCAAGACGTAGATTCTAAAACAAATCTATAATCATCAACTTACTTTTTGCAAGTTTCTGTGCTATTTTATTATTATTATTATTATTATTATTATTATTATTATTATTATTATCATCATTATCATCATTATCATTATCATCATTATTATTATTATAATCATTATTATTATAATCTTTTTTTTTCCTTAAAATCGATTTCGTCAAAAATGTGAGATTTGGCAAAGATTTGGCGTAACTCAATTCTCACATTTTTAGTTTTTTAAAAAATATTTTGTACTATAACATCGTTACAGTTAAATGTATATAAAAGAATTAAAACGTCTTTTTTTAAAAAAACTCTAAAAATTGCTCCAAAAATCAAATGTACAAATAAGTAAAAAAGTTCCCCGTTTTTTTGTTGTTTGAAGATTAAAAAACAGACAATTACACTATTTCGGAAGTACAAACGGGAGGAAGTGCGCTCTTAAGAGTATATTTCTTTCTAACAAATAATCAATGCTTTTTATAAGATTTTTCTTTTAAATCGCTTCTTTTAATCGCTGCAAATCGCTTCTTTTAAATCGTTTTTTTAAAATCGTTTTTTATAAATCGCAAAGAAGCGATTTAAACGCTTTTTTAAATGATAAAATTAACATTAAAGGATGATTTACATACAGATGAATAAAAGCAAAAGTTTAGTAGGTTTTTGGTGCCATTATCTGTATTATCTTGAGATACAATCTTGTGTCGTAGACGAGTTTTTTTTCATAAAAAATTGCTCTTTGTTTTTTTTAGTCCACGGCGCAGAAACAAATATAAATTTCTGACTGGTATTGAGATTACATACACACAGGATATATAACTTTTTTTATATATGTGTACGTATATGTAAAAAATAATACCGACAAGTTTAGAAATTGAGTCGACGTTTTTAACAAGTAAAGAATTGCTTCTGGAATTCTTAAATTATAGTCTCATTTTCATTGTTGAAAAAATGCATTAAAAAAAAAGTCACTTTTTACCGAAAAGTTTTTATAAATGCCATTATAAAGAATCTAAATGTGTGCGAAATGTACAATATAACGCACGGATGAAAAGTGTTAAAAATTAAAAATGCATCTTGCCAAGACAAGAAAATGCGCTCGTTTAGAATGCGAGATTTTAGTGCCTTGATCGATGTGAGGCTTCTTCTCTTTCATCACGTCGTTCACGCTCTCTCTCTCTTTCACGTTCTGGTCGCTCCGCTCGTTCTGGCTCTCTCTCTCTTTCAGTTGGTCTTCGCGTCGTTGATTCTCGCTCTCTATCTCTTTCTCTCTCTCGCTCTCTATAACGCTGTTCATCGTAATATCTGCAAAATTAGCAAATTGTTACATTAATTTTCTTATTCTCTTAAATTTTTTTTTTTTTTTTAATTCAAATTTTTTTGTTTTTATTTCATTTTGTTTTTATTCCTTTTTGTTGTTATTTCTTTTTCCTCTTATTCCCTTTTGTTGTTGTTTCTTTTTGTTTTTATTCCTTTTTGTTATTTCTTCTTGTTATTTCTTTTTGTTTTTATTCCTTTTTGTTATTTCTTCTTGTTATTTCTTCTTGTTGTTATTTCTTTTTGTTGTTATTTTTTTTTTATTTCTTTTTGCTTCCTTATAGAGGAAGCATTGTAATCGTGACAATTTTCGATTTTCTAAAAATAGTCTAAATCAACTCAATTTCATCCAAAAAGCAT
>WNHD01001582.1:0-18153 GCA_011057455.1 Ganaspis sp. Gsp50 | reverse complement strand
AATTAAAATGCTCACAATATGACTAAAAACGGCTCGTTTCAAAATCGTAAAAATACTTGTTACGACAACTAAATCTAAAATTTGAACTTTTGCGCTTGCCTGATTTGAAATAAATTTATTCTGTTTAAGAATAAAATGTTAAAATAATGATTTTTATTTAAATTTTAAATTTGTTACTTTTATTTTTAAATAAGATAATATAAGTATCATATTTTTGTAATACGTTAAAAATATATATACATGTTTAATAAATAAATGTTTTTGTTAAATAGGCATAATTTTTTAAAATGTAAAAAGAATTATTGTTATATTTTCAGTAATTCGATTTTGACAACAGAAAATAAACCGGGAAGAAAATCGGAATACAATCGAGAAAAACCGGAAAATGACCTGGAATTTTGTTGGACAAAATTAGTAGACACCTTGTATTTTGGAATATTTTAAAATACTTCACATATTTAAAAATATTTAAAAATATTTAAAAATACTTAAAACTACTCTAAAATATTTCAGACTACTTCAAAATATTTGAAAATGCTTTAAATTACTTAAATATTTTATTATATTACATAAAAGTTAATGAGTTTATTACCCTTATGATTTGAATGAAGAATAAAGAATAAATACTTCCCAATATTTCAAAAAAATTAGAAAAATTTAAATACACTTCAAAATACTTAAAAATATTTAAATATACTTAAAATTACTTTCAAATATTTCAAAATTCTTTTTATTACTTTAAAAGACTTAAAAATATTTAAAAACACTTTAAAGTATTTAAATATACTTGAAATTATAGATTAAAATTAGTTTCAAATGCTTCAAAATCCTTTATATTACTTTAAAATACTTTAAAATATTTAAAAATAGTGAAAATCACTAAGATATTTCCAAATACTTCCTAATGTTTCAAAATATTTAAAACTAATTTAAAATACTTCACACTGCTTGAAAATATTTAAAAATACTTAAAATTATTTAAAATGTCTTTAAAATATTACGAAATACTTCAGACTACTTAACAATATTTAAAAATACTTTAAATTAATTTAAAATACTTTAACATATTTTCAAATATTCCCACTACTTGAAAACATGTAAAACCATTCAAAAATACTTCAAAATATTACAATTATTATATAAATAATATAAATAAATATAAATAAATATTATATAAATAATTATAAACCCGTTTATAATTTGAATTCTATAGAAAATTATCTTTGCAATAAGCCTAAGAGCATTAAAGAAACTTCCATTATTTTAAAAGTAATTCAAATTCTTATAAAATGTTGAGAAATATATTTATTTATATTATATAATATTAATGAATAATTGATTGTACAGTGCAATACATTAGAATACATATAAATTAAAGTAATATTTGTTTAAAAACCACGAAAATTCAAGAGTTGCTTTGGGAAAAAATGAATTTTTATGGAAATAAGTTTGAAAGATTACAATATTATCCTGTTTTTTTTTTCTTTCCAAAACCCCTTTTTATGGAAGAGAATTGCCTTTTTTGAAATTAAAAATCTCCTTTTGCACCTAAAATTGAACCAAAAAAACGACTGTGATCCTTGATTTTTGTTTTTTTTACTTCCTTTCAGTGACTTTTGTTTAAAATTGTAATTTAATGAATTTAAAATGTTTTTATTTTAGGGATCGAGAGGGCGTAGTAAATCTCATAACTTCCTTGTCAAATGGAGAAATAATTCCCCTTAATGAAGACAGTAGTAGTCTTGAAACTTCAGAAAAGCCGACAATTGATACAGGACAGGAGGACTCTTTGGAAAAACAAGACGACGAGAAAGTCTCGGAAACGGAAAAAACTGATGATTTGACACTGAAAAATGATCTCGAGAAATCAAAAAAAGGGGCCGAAATTTCAAATGAATCAACTGTAGAAAAGAAGACAGATCTTCCAAAAGAAGACAATAAGAAAATCCAGAATTGCCAATTGACGAAAGAAGATGCACATTCTTCTGAATTTTTAAAATCCGACGATTCCAGAGAAATGAAAGTTTCGTTGACAAATCTAGCCGTGAATTTGAACAAAAGTAACTTGGATTCAGCCAAGAAGAGAGAAGAGGAAGAAGTAAAGAATCAGGAAGAAAATACGAAAGAAAGCGAAAAGGAAAGCGAAAAGAGGGAAAGCGAGAAGAAGGAAAGCGAAAAGAGGGAAAACGAAAAGAAGGAAAGCGAGAAGAAGGAAAACGAGAAGAAGGAAAACGAAAAGAAAGAAGAGGCCAAGAATTTAAAGAAATTAGAGAAGAAAAGTTTGGAAGAACCCAAATCGATAGAAACCCCCGTGATCACAACTTCACCTCTGAAGCTTAATGTCGATTTGAAAAGTATGGAGAGAAAGCCAGAAGAGAAATTTTCAAAAGAGGAGACCACCGATTCTTTGATGAAGTCGCTGGAAAAACTCTCGGGGAAGAGTGTCATTTCCCCGATCCTGCACAATAAACATTCTAGCAAACCCATCGATCAATTAGCTGCTAATCTTGTAAGAATACAGTCGGAAAAGTTGGAGAAACCAACGAAATCTCTCGAAAAGATAGCTGAGAATCTGGCCAAATCGAATCAAGCCAATTTAAACAATCTAGAAGACTTCCCCCAAGATTTTTGCGCGAAAAATCGCCGCGGAATCGATCTCTCTACCTCGCCCCGAGGCGATCACAATCGACCTGTAGACTTTTCAGGAATGGATCTCTCGAGTCGAAAAGCCTCCAAGAATCTGGAGATTCTGAATTATCGAGTCCCAGAGCAAAGTAGAGCAGTTTCGGAAGCGTTTCAGCAGAAAGAAATGGACCTAAGTACGAAAAAATCAAACAGTACACCAATCGCCTACGACGCGAGGGCAGTCATGATGCGAAATCAAGCGATGGTCGCCGATCTCAGCAAGCGACAGATGAGTTTCACCAATTATGATATGTCTTATCACAACTCGGCGAGAAATGCCGCGAAAGAAGAGCATCGATTGCCAAGCTACAGTATCGTCCCCGATCCCAGTAAATTGGCGGCTTTGAGAATGGGACCACTGAAGCGAAATATCGAGCAGGAGATTGGCCAGAGCGAGTTGGTCAAGAGACACAGGCCAGACGTGATTCCAATTCGACCCACGGAGAAGAGACCCGTCTTCAATCCCGAGTGGAGGGACGGAGTCGGCGAAGCCATTGAAGAGCCGCTCATGATGGTCCAAGGCGAAGGATCCGGCAGCGATTGTGACGCCGTCAATCCCATCGTCGGAGACGAAATCACCGAACCTACCTTGTACTTCTTCGGTCAAGGATCTGGCGCTGATTGTGATACTGGGAATCCCGGGGACGAGACCTCTGACAATAATGAAAGCAACGAATCAAAAATTGAAGATTGTAGCTCTGCGAACAATATTTCCGGGGTGAAGGTCAACAGGAATTGCGATTCCGCGGAATTTCAGCCGAAATTCAAACCGACTCTTGGGGTTCAGGTGATTCCCAAGAGCTCAGCGTCGCCTTTTAAAAGAATATCGAGGTGGGACGTTGGAGGACCCGTGGAGAATCGAGAAATATCGAAAGAAGAGAACATATCAAAAGGAAATAAGAGCTTGGAAATGGTAGATGATAATGAGGATTTGAATGCAGATTTGAATGCAGATTTGAATGCAGATTTGAATGCAGATTTAAATGCTGCTTTGAATGCTGATTTGAATGCGGAAAATGTCAAGTCGCTGGAATGTGCTGATCAATCGAGGTTCTTTTTTGGACCCAATTGTCTCTCTTATTCTTTGAAACAAGAAACTGACGAAGTGGACAGAGCGAACGCTCCGGAAGCTGACAATTTTGAGAGAGATAACAACAATTTTGGTAAATTGGTCGGAAAGAGTGATTGTGGGTCTTTGAATCTTTTGACTAATGTTTTTGACAATAGGGATGGAATTGAGAGTAAAAATAGTGAAAATGATAGGGGAATTGAAGATCTTAGTGCGAGGGGTGAAGAACTGAGGAGTGAAGTCCAGGATTTGGCAAGTTACAGTGGAATTGAAATTGAAGAGAGGATGGACAATGTTCAAGTTGAAGCAAGTAGAGTTGATGATGTCAAAGGAAATGAAAATGTGCTTCAAGAAGAAAGCGAAAACAGACAAGAAGAAAGCGAAAACAGACAAGAAAGCGAACACAGACAAGAAAGCGAAATCAGACAGAAATTTCAGACAGAATCTGAAAAATTGGACATTTTTTCCGAAGAATCGAGGGATTTGACCAAAGATCCAGACGAGAGCGTTACCAAAGATCTGACTGGGGAAGAAAATGCGGATGCACCTTTGCTTGAAAATCAAGAAAGGGGAGATGAAGGAGCATGTGAGCAGGATCAAGATTTTCAACAAAAGGAAGAAAGGAGTAAAGTCGTTGAATGTACGGCTGAAAAATTGCAAGTTGATAATTCGGAAGGCTATCTTTCGAAACAAGAGAGTCAGGAAATTGTAGCTTCAAAATCAGACGATACTCCAAATTTCGATAAAGAAGAAAGTCGGTTAAAAGAAATTGAACTTGACAAGTCGACAGTAGAGGAAACAAACGATTCGATTCGAGAGGACGAGTTCTTGGGAGATTCTTCAGAAGAAAGGAACTCGCAAGAGTCGGTTCTCGATGAAAAATTGGAAGATGCGATTCTAAAAGAAAACTTGGAAGATACAATTGTGGAAGAAAACCTGCAGGATACAATTATGGAAGAAAATTTGCAAGATACAATTGTGGAAGAAAACCTGCAAGATACAATTGTGGAAGAAAACTTGCAAGATACAATTCTGGAAGAAGAGACTACGAAAGATTTACTTCTTGAAAAAAAGTCGAAGAATTCAAGTGTTGTCGAAAAGGATTCGGAAGATAGAATTTTTGAAGAAAAACATTCGGATAATTCGAATGAAATTATCACAGAAGATACGATTCTGGAAGAAAAGAACTTGGAAGATGCGATCGTAGAAGAAAATTCTGAAGAAACGATTCTCGAAGAAAAAAGTTCTGACGACACGATTCGGAGAGATATCACAGAAGGTACGATTTCGGAAGAAATAAATTCAGAAAATACGATTGTGGAGGAAAGAATGTCGGAAGATACGCTTCTGGACGAAAATAATTCAGAAGATACGCTTCTGGAGGAAAATAATTCAGAAAATTTGCTTCTGGAAGAAAGGAACTCGGAAGACACGCTTTTGGAAGAGAAGAACTCGGAAGAGATGCTTTTGGAAGAGGAGAACTCGGAAGAGACGCTTTTGGAAGAAAAGAACTCGGAAGAGACGCTTTTGGAAGAGAAGAACTCGGAAGAGACGCTTCTGGAAGAAAAGAACTCAGAAGACACGCTTCTGGAAGAAACGAACTCGAAAGAAATGCCTTTGAAAGATTCGACTTCACAAGACACAATTCAGGAACAGAATACATTAGACTCAGATGAAAAGAATCTTGATGAAGATTTGGAAGAAATCGTAGAAAATCCTACTTCTGGGGGAAGAATTGAAGATGCTGACATCTCTGAATCAGTTTCTTTGCAAAAAGAAACTGCCGACAATTCAAACCTAACTCCTTCCGCTGAACTTCTGCTTGAAAATGAGAAATTCAGCTCGGAAATTAGCACTGAGGATGTTCCGGAAGTTGAGACTTCAGAATTATTAGCAAAACTAGACCCTCTCCAACCTGGCGTTTCTGAAGAATCATCCCACAAAGAAGAAACACAGACAAATATCTTCTCTCCTGAATATTCAGAATTAGAAAAATCTGCAGACTCTCACGAACAAAAATTGGAATCTGCTTCTTGCGAAATTTCTGAAAAGTACGAGATTGATGAAAATATTTCAAAAGAGGAGGAAGATAGAATTTTGGAAGATGTGGAAGATGTGGAAGATATGGAAGACGTGGAAGATGTGAAAGATGTGAAAGAAGATTTAGAGAGTAAAGCTGAATCGAGTTCGGAACAAACAGTGTTGGATCTGGCAATAGAATCCAATCTTCCAGACGAAGAAGAATCGACAATAGACGAGTCCAAACTACTAGAAGATAATGAAGAAAATTTCCTCGATTCGAAAAATACAGATGCAACAAAGAATCCCGATCTTGCTGAAAATAGAGACAATTTGAATGAGCATGAAGTTGCAGAAAGTAGGGAAGAGTTGGAAGCTGCTAAGGAAGCTGCTAAATCCTCTCAGTCAGTATTTGGAACTAAATCGCTCGTTGAAGATTATGGGAGTGAGGAGAGCGAGAATGAGTTTGATAACGATAATATTAAAAGTTACGGGGCTCTGAATGATAATGAAGATAATCTTAAAGAGAGCGATAACTGTAAAGATAAAGACAATTTTGAAGACGCTTTGTGCAATGATGTAGAGACTTTATCAAACACTACAAAAATTAGTACCAAAGATGTAATTAGTATATCTGAATCAATCGATAGCAAACAAGTTGATTTCAGCGATAATATAAGCAAGACTGAAGTTTTGCCGATTCATAAATTTGAAGGAACTGTAAACGCAATTGAATCTCCAAAAGTCCAAGGAGAAACTCGAGTTAGTGACAATATTCAAGGAGAGAGTGCTTTCGATGTTGTGGGTACTTCAAAAGATCAAGCAAGTTCTGTTAAGGAAGAAAATACTGCTAAGGGCGAAAATGAAAATGATCAGGAGAATATTCTTAAAGAAGAAAGTGCTCTTCGAGAAAGTGCTTTTAAGGAAGAGAACATCACTCCCGTTGAAAGTGCTTTTAAAGAAGAAAGTGCTACTCAAGAAAGTGCGCTAAAAGAAGAAAGTTCTACTCTTGAGGAAAGTGCTTTTAAAGAAAAATGTTCTACTTCTGAAGGTGCTTTTAAAGAAGAAGGTTCTACTTCTGAAGGTGCTTTTAAAGAAGAAGGTTCTACTTCTGAAGAAGGTGCTTTTAAGGAAGAATGTGCTGATGACAGTGCTTTGAAAGAAGAAAGTGTTGTTCAAGAAAGTTCTCTTCAAGAAAGTGCTCTTCAAGAAAGGGAATTGAAAGAAGAAAGCTCTACTGCTGAAGAAAGTACTTTTAAAGAAGAAACTCCTATGCTTGAAGAGACTGCTTTTAAAGAAGAAGCTCTCTTAGCTGAAGAAAGTGCTTTCAAAGAAGAAGCTCCCGTAGCCGATGAAAGTGCTTTTAAAGAAGAGACTCCTTTGCCGGAAGAGAGCGCTTTTAAAGAAGAAAGCACAATTTCCGAAGAAACTGCTTTCAACGAAGAAACTGCCATTTCCGAAGAAAACGCCTTTAAAGAAGAAACCCCCTTTAAAGAAGAAACCCCCAGTCATCGAGAAATCAATGAGGAAGATATTCTCAAGAAGGAAAGTACCTTGAAAGAAGAAATTATTTCTGAAGCAATTATTTCTGAAGGAATTATTTCTGAAAGAATTATTTCTGAAGAAAAGCCTTGTGAATCCAAAGCTGCCGCAAGTCTTTTTGACAAAGTGGACAATTTTGGTATACCAAATCCAGTAATATCTGCGGAAAAGGCAGATTTAATTGGTTTGGAAGATGAGGAAACGCTATTGGAAACTAAGAAGGCTGTGGAGGTTTGCAACAGATTCGATCAGTTTGGTACTGACAGTCTCGATATGGCTGACGATTCTGAGGATCAAGAGGCTTTCATCGAGTCTGGAAAAGTTGAAGATCTTTGCAATCAAATTGATAGTACATTAAATGAAAAAACTGATTCCGAATCTGCTGACGATTTTGCCTTTTCCGGGAAAGCTTTCAAAATAACTGAAAATAAAGAAGTTCCGGATAGTGTCAATCAACTGGAAAAGGACAATTCTTTCGGTAGTAATTTCGAGAAAAGTGAATTTGAGCAAGTGCAACAAGATTCGACGATTGTCGACGAAATTCACAGTGATTCGAAAGTTAGCGAGGCTCGTATTGACACGGAAACTAAAAGTGAAGAAGTGGAGGCTAAAGTTTGTGGAATTGATGGACCAGAAACGAGAACAGAAGAGACTGGGAGTAAGATTGAATTTACAGGAGCTGGAACCGAAGACCTGGAAATTGGGATTGAAGAATCGGAAAATAGAACCGAAGACCCGGAAATTGGGATTGAAGAACCGGAAAATAGAACCGAAGATCCGGAAATTAGAATCGATGATCCAGAAACTAGAGTTGAAGATGCTATGAAAGTGTCTGAAGTGGAAGATACGACTCAAGCTTTCAAAACAGATGATTGTGCAGAAAGGAATGAAGTTTCTGAAGCCATGGATGAAGAAACGGGGGTTTCTTTTGCGAAAGACGACACGGAAAATAAAGAAGTTCCTGAAGTAGAATTAATGAAAGTTCCCGAGACTGAAATTTCAGAAACGAAGGAAAGTTCAGATTTAGTGCCTGTTGAAGAAAGGTCGTTGGAAACTCTGGCAAATAGCGAGATTCCAATGGAAATAATCGATAAGAATGTAAATTACAATCAAGAATCTCTGAAATCAAGAAAATCATTCACTTTGCACAGTACAGACGATCTAGAAGATACAGCCCTCTTCGCTCATCGTTCAAAGAGAAGAAAAGAAGACCTCGATGAAACTCCTTACGAAACTAATTTAATTATAAGCAAAGAAACTACACACATCCAGAAAGAAGTGCCTGTCCTGAATCTGACAAATCACTCAGAATCTCTTTTCGAAAAAGGCCAAACTGTCCTACAAGAAGGTGAATCCCTTTTCGAGAAAAATCAAACTGTCCTACAAGAAGGTGAATCCCTTTTCGAGAAAAGTCAAACTCTCTTCGAAAAACGTGAAAATGAAGATTCCAATTCGATAATGGAGGATTTGACTAAAGTGATCAGTACCGATCAGATTGAACCGGATCAGGATGAAGTTTTCGCGAAGAAAGAATTGAGAAGAGATGTTAGCAAGAGGTCAGGATCAATTTGTGATTCTGAGGACAGTCCGTCGATTAAATTGAAACCTCCAGGCGATCAGCAAATGATTGAGACGCAAGAAAACCTCTGTGTGGATTTAGAGCAGAAAAAAGAGAGTGTTTCGACATTTGAAACTGAGATCTTGAGTGAAAATGTTCCGGTTTCTAAAAATGTGGAAAGAAATCTTGAAGGCGAAATCGAGGCCGAAAGTTTTAATAGAGTTGACGAAATCGCACACATTGGTGCTGAAAATCTGGCGCCTGAAGAAAAGGAAATTGCAAAAGAAGAAGATCTTTCTGCTGTTATAGAAGATGTTCAAGTAGCTGAAGATCTTAAAGTTGCGGAAAAAGTCGCAGAAGATCGAGTTGTGGAAGATCGAGTTGCGGAAGATTTTGAAGTTACTGAACATCTTGAAGTGACAGCTCTTCAGTTTGCTGAAAAAGAAGCTGAAGTTGCAGAAAAAGAAGCTGAAATTGCAGAAAAAGAAGCTCAAGTTGCAGAAAAAGAAGCTGAAATTGCAAAAAATGCAGAAGGTGCAAAAGAAGCTGAAATTGCAGAAAATGCAGAAGGTGCAAAAGATGCAAAAGCTGCAGAAGATGCAAAAGATGTTAAAACTACAGAAACAGACGAATTGTGCGAAACTGTTGATGTAAGAGTCCAAGTTGAGACGATTGTAGATAAAGATGATGATACTTCGGATATTGAAACAATTTCTGATAAAAACGAACAAGTTGCAGAATCTAGTACAGTGCTGGATAAAGTTGGCATTATCGAGACAATTTCCGACGAAAATGAACCAGCTTCAAATATTGAATCCTCAGATAAAAATGAAGGAATTGCAAATGTTGGAGCTTGTGAAAAACCTGAAGAAAATGTCGAGACGGTTTCTGAGAAAAGTGAAGAAATCGCGAACATCGATTCTTCGGATGAAACTGAAGTGATTGGGACTTTGCAAAAAAGTGAAGAAATTACAGTTGTTGAGAAATCTTTAGACAAACCAAAAACTTCAGAAGAATTTACCATCATTGAAGCATCTAACAGAACCGAAACTGCAGAAAAAAGCCAAGATGTTTCCATCCTTGGGACTGTTTCAGAACAAAGTCCAGTTATTGAAAAAGTTTCGGAAAAACATGTTGACGAATTTTCGGATAAAGGTGACGAAATTTTGGATAAAGGTGACGAAATTTCGGATAAACGTGACGAAATTTCGGATAAAGCAGAAGATCTTGATGAAGATGTTGCGGTCATTGAGCCCATTTCTGTTGAAAATATTGAATTGACTTCAAATGAAAGGGTCGTTGATGCAAGTATTAGTGAATCTGCTGAGAAGGAATCTGCTGAAAAAAGTCTTGTTGAGAAATTTTCGGATGAAAGGGATGATAATGAAATTGTAGAAGTTAATGAAGATTCTTCTGAAGATCTCAAAATCGTAGAAGATAGTGATGTTGCGCAAGAGATTAAGGTCACAAAAGAACCTATAAGAGTTAGAAGTATTGAAGAACTTGGTGGCAGTCTTAAAGCAATCGAAAGAGTCAATGAAAGTGTTGGAAACTATGAACATGTTCTAATCAATGAAAATGTTAAAATCAATGAAAATGTTCAAACTAATGAAAGTGTTCTAACCAATGAAAATGTCCAAACTATTGAAAATGTTCAAACTATCGAAAATGTTCAAACTAATAAAAATGTTCTAACTAATGAAAATATCCAAACTAATGAGAATGTCCGAACTAATGAGAATGTCCGAACTAATGAGAATGTCCGAACTAATGAGAATGTTCGAACCAATGAAAGTGTCAAAACGAACGAAAAAGTTGCAAATCTTCAAGAAGAAGCTAAAGTAAATAAAGTTGCAAATCTTCAAGAAGAAGCTAAATTAAATAAAGTTGAAAAACTCAAGAGCAGTAAGGAAGAGAAAAGTGAGAATCTTGAGATCGAGAAACCTAGAACTACAAGAAATCTCAGGAGCAGAAAGACGAAAAATCCTGATGATGAGCTGAAAACGAATGTCAAAAGCACCGAAGTTGAGAAAAGTTCCGAAAATATCAAAGCGTCGGAGCAGCTTCAAACCAGCAGTCCAGAGGAGAATGTGAAGAATCCGCAAGAGACAAATACGGAGAAAATACAGGAGTCGATAACAATAGAATCTGATGACTCGATGGGATTTGACGCGGAAGTTGCGTTCCATCCTCCGGAAGTGGAAGATACCCCGGCCGATGACGAGTCTTCGAAAGCGGTTCCCGAAGAGCCAGTGAAGCCGCCCGTTCGTACAATGAGCATCAGAGTCAAGTCCTTCACGGAACTGACAGGTCGGCAACCAGACAGTCCGGAGCCCCCGAAACCATCGAGGAAGCGTCGCAAGGCAGTGGAACACAAGGAGGAAGTGAAGAGTACCGAGGATGAAAATCTGACAGGCAAGAGAATGCGACTGCGAGGAAGACGGGTAGACCTGCAGCTGAGGAAATCGATCGAGGAGAGTCGAGTGATAGCCATCAGCTCGGAGGACGAAGCCGGAAAGAACAATATCCCGGTGATTGTCGTTCCCGAAGAAAACAAGGAAAGCAATGACGACGATGTGGTCATAGAGAATGAGATCACCGTGACCAGGAAGCCTCGAGGGAGACCTCGCGGACGCAAAAGAAGGGGAGGTTTCCGCGGACGGAATCAAGCGAGAAGTCAGGACCAAGGGAAAGAAACTGCGCAGGAAACGCCGGAGGCAGAGTCGGAGATTGAGACTCTGGATGATTCGCAGGAGCAGAAGAAGGACGAGCCGGAAGTGATTGATCTGCCGAGCGATGGCACGGACTCGAAGAAGATACGAAAGAAGCGGAAAATGGTGCTTGGGTTGATGGTTGGAAGGGATATGCCGGACTCGGAAACTGCGAACGAGGAGATGCCGGTGAGGGCTTCTAGGAGGATAGCGCAATTGAAGATTAAGGAAGAGGCTGATAAGAGGCGGATTGAGGAGGAGATTAAGACTAAGAAGGAGGAAGCGCCGGACAAGAAGAAGAGGAAGAAGCATAAGCAGGAGAGTGAGGAGGATATTGTGGTTGTTAAGGAGGTGGAGAAGGAGGTCAAGTCAAAGAAGAAGAGGAAGAAGAAGAGGAGGAGGAAAGAGAGGAAGTTTAATGAATCGAAGCCTTGGCAGAGTTCGACTGATTCGAGTAGTGACGAGGAGAACGAGGTGGAGGAAGAGGAGGAGGAGATTGAGAGTGATGGTTCCATAGAGTTGAAGAGTGATCACGAATTCTCGCCCGAGAGTGATTTGGAGAAGGACGAAGAAGCTGAGCCTCTGAGACGCGCGAGAACGGCAAGAAAGTCCGAGGGTGATGTCGAGGATGCCGACGACGAGTACGCTTGTCAAAAGTGCGAGAAAGCAGATCATCCGGAGTGGATTTTGCTTTGTGATGGTTGTGATAAAGGCTGGCATTGCTCCTGTCTTAGACCGGCGTTGATGATCATCCCGGAAGGGGACTGGTATTGTCCTCCGTGTCAGCATACTTCCCTGGTCGTGAGACTGCAACAGAAGCTCAAGGATTTCGACAGTCAGTCGAAAAAACTGGAGAGCGAATTGCTGAAGAAGAAAAGACTCCAGTATGTGGGCATTAGTTTGGAAAATGTTATCAGGAAGGACGGTGAAGCTGATGAGTCGAAGGGCTCGTCTAATGAAAGTTCGTCCTCTAGTTCTGATTCGAGTTCGGATAATTCGAGCAGCGATGAGAGTGAGCCGGTTTATCAGCTGAGGGAACGTAGGTGCGCTAATACCTACAAGTTCAATGAATATGACGACATGATCAATGCTGCGATTCAGGACGAGGTGGAAGCTGTTCAGGGAGCTGGAAATCAGGGAAGGGGCAAGGACATTACGACGATTGTTAATGCTGAGAAGGAGGAAGCTGAGGCGGAGGCTTTGAAGAAGCAGATGGAGGAGGAGGATGAGAATGAAGAGAAGTCGGAGAAAGATAGTGATGAGGAGTACAAGGAAGACAAGGATGAAGATGAGGAGGAGGAGGACGAAGAGGAGAAGAAGAGGATCGCTGTGAGGAAACAATTGGCTAGGAAAAAGCACAGAAAGTTGAATAGTTTGGACGTTAGCAGCGAAGATGATCGGTTTAGTGATGAGGACTTTAAGGGCTCTAGTTCCGACGACGAGGAAGATTACGATAGGAACAGTTCTACTGACGAATCCTTCTCTTCAACCAGAAGGAGGGGGAAAAGAGGCGAAAAAAGGCCTGTTAGGAGATCCACCAGAGCTAGGACAACCCTTTATGATGAAGATTTCAGTAAGTTTTGGGATCGGTATATTTTTTATTTCAAAGTCGTTGCTGACCATTTTTTTTAAAAAAATGGATACTTTTAGAAATTATTTTGTAAAGTATTTTCAATGAAAAGAATTTTAATGTTATAAAAAAGATGGTTATAGTGCTAAGAAAAGAATGATTAAAATTTCTGTTATTTCACTCGAAATATGTGTCTACAGTAGAGGAGGTATGGAAAACTGACACTTGTTTAGTTCTTAGAAAATATATTAAACAGGGTGTCTACTAACCGGGCAAATTAAAAATCAGGAAATAGTCGGGAAAAAAAATAAAACCGGAAATAGTCGACAAGACCTGGAAATATTTGAGAATTGAAATTTAACTATGATAAAACAATGGATTTTTAAAAAAATTTTGACATTTAAAAGTAAAGAGAGTGTATTTAGAAATTTCATAATTTTGTTTTATGTATTGCTGATTTAATTAAGAAATTATGGTAGATATAAAATTTTTTTTTTAATTAAACGTATCCTTATGTTTACTAAATTTGACTGGAATTTGTTATTTTTGTTTTTAATGAACCAAGTTGAAGTCCACAACGTTTTTGATCAACGATTTAAACTAAAAATATTTCTCTATTTACTTTTTCTTTCCAATTTTTATCTTAAAAAATTTTTTGAACTGTTTTTTATTTAAAATAAGTATTGTAATATATGTCATTGTATATATGTTAAAAAGTATTGTAAGCAATAATTTTTATAATATTCCGCTTGGTGACATATTAATTTTTGTTTATCGTTGACAAAACGTTGCGGATTTCAACCAAGTTTTAATGAAAGGAAAATATAGTTTCTTCAATCAGGAAAAACTGGAAAATGATCGGGAATTTAAGAAGCAAAATTTAATTTAGTAGACATGGTGTTAAAAAATATAGAAAAGTCCTCAAAAGTTAGAAAAGTATTGTTGGTATTTATTCAGAATGATTACATTTCTTAATTTCTATTGATTACAGTAGTTAAGAGTTTTAAGTATGTGATAGGTAAAATATGATTTTAAACTTCGCTTGTCAAATATTCTAATTTGACAATTTTTAATAATTATTTGTAAAGAAGGTAAGTTATTAACTTACCGAATATAAAGTAATTGAGATGATCTTTCAAATTCTCGTGTGACTTTTTTAAACTAAATTCCAATAATTCTTTTCTAACTTTTAAGAATCTTTCTATATTTTTAAATGCTAAATAGGAATCAGTTTTCCACACTTCCTCTTCTTTAAACTCATATTTTGAGAGAGATGATAGAAATTTTAACATAATTCTTTTCTTATAAGAAAAAATGGGAAATGGGAATTTCTTACCCATTATACCAGGGTTGCTACGCTTTCTGGAAACCTGGAAAACCTGGAAAAATGAGGAAATTTTATTTGGTATGGAAAAGTCAGGGAAAATCGAGGGGAAAATGAAAAAGCATCTGGAAAATGATATATTTCTTCGATACATGTATCTGTTTTCTTGTATTTTCTCCTCCTTTTTTTCTTTTCACAATTTTTTCAAATTTTTTTATTTAATCCCTTTAATTTATACACTGAAAGAAAATATTTAAGACATTTCAATAAACGCATTGTACTTTTATATTAAAAAGTACAATGCGTTTATTGAAATTTCTAAAATATTTTCTTTCAGTGTACGATCTAAATTTTATTACCTATTCAAATAATTTTGAGTTAATTTGTCATCTTCTTGAAAATTTTAATTCTTTGCCATCTTCTCTTAATTAATCTAAGCTATATTTTATTAAAATATTAATAGATTCAAACTATATATTTCATCCAAATTTTATACGATCTAAATTTTAATACTTTGGAATTTCAACCAACCACAAACTAAGTCAATTTAAATTGCAATTAATCCAAACTTTTCTTAATTAAAATCGCAATTAATTAAAAATTCAATCCTACTATTTTTTGCTTCAAATCTAGTTTGGTGAAAATTCTAATTCATTCTCAATTTACAAATACGTTTTAAATATTTTAAAGACTATAAAATTAAATTCATTTAAAGTTTAATTTGTTTTAGTCTATAATTTTTTTCTAATATTCTCATTGATTTTTTCGTTCTTTTATAATTTCTATTATTCTTTTACATTTTAAAGAATTTCTTAATTAAATTGTAATTTTTTAAAATTCTTTCTTTTCTTAAAAGACTGTTAAATTTAATTTTTTTCTCAAAATTTCTCTATTTTCAAAAAATCTATAATTTTTTTCTAGATCTTCCCTAGTATTATTTTTTTTATTTTTATGTAGACTATTTTATTTTTTTTTTTTTGTTTAACGTCTATTTCTAAGACCATTCAGTAGGTTTTCCGTTTTTTAGATTATATCTTTTTTTTATATTATTCAATTTGGTAACATTTTTTTATCCTTGATAAACATTTTCTCGTGTTCCTTTTTAAGTAGACTATTCACTTATTTTTACATTTTCACGTTTTGCAATAGATTTTTACCAATTTTTTAGTTTCTCCATTAGTTGTTAAAATTTCTAAGTTTGTGACATTTTCTCATAAATTTTTATTTTTGTATATATTTTTTCGTTTATTTCATTTTTCACAAAGCATTTTCATTTTTCCTTACATTTTCTTACTTTTTCAAAGACCTTGACTTTCTATTTAAATTTCTTATTTTGTTTTAGAATGTTAAGGTTTTTTATCCAATTTCAAATATTCCTAGATATTTTACTAATTTCTCGACATGTTTGATTTATTTTCTTAGATTCTCTTTTATTTGTTTACTTATTAATTTCCTGGATTTTTTTAACTTTTCGGTCTATTTTCTTCAATTTTCTCACTTTTCATAGATTTTTTCATTCTTTTATAGATCTTTTCCATTTTATTTATTAATTATTCTTTTTTTCATAGACTCTATTTTCTAAAATTGTTTTTAATTTCATTATTTGTAAACAATATTTTCTTGTATTTCCATTCTTTTCCAGGTTTTGCAGTTTCTCTTAAATTTTAATTTTTGATTATGCAAATAAAGTTCCGAACGTTCAAATGAACGAAATTTTTAATCTACTATTTTTAAAAATTCAGTTCTGTCTTAAAATATTATTTTATGTAAAAGTTATTAGTTTTCAAGTTTTTATTGTTCAAAAAGCTTTGTTAATAATATTAATATAAAGTTCAAAATGGGTGTTAATGATACATTATAATCGTATTTAATGAAATGTACTATAATTTAAATTTCTTTACTTTTTATTGACTACTTCTTTATATAGATCATGTTTTAAGGAAGTATGGAGAAATAGTATTTTAGATCTGGAAAACCTGTAAGTCATGGAATTTTGTTTGGATAAAATAGTAGCAACCCTGACATTACAAAATCATTTCTGAAAGTATCAAGTTTTCTTTAAAATTAGTCAGCAACGATTTTTTTTTAAATAGAATGGACTCAAATTTTTTTCGATTGTTTCTTAACCAATTAGGCTATTTTTGTTCAATAAATTCAATTCTTATTCAGAAAATACAATTTTTATTCAGAAAATGCAATTTTTATACATTTAATGTTTTTTTTTTCAAGCAATAAATTTATTATACTTTAGCGACAGAATGTTTATTAATTAAAATTCACGTGATTTCAGTTAATGATGCTAGTGATGACAGTGATCGGCCAAAGAGGAAAAAGAATCGAGGATGGGGAGCAGAATCTGATAGCGAGGAAAGTGATAATTCATGGAGACAAAGAAAGAAGAGGTTTGTACAATTTTTTATCATTTCATTTTTCAACTAGCAAAATTTACGTGAAACTGGATTTTGAATTGAAACTAAATTTAACAGAAATATTTTACAATTGAATTGTTTTACATTTTATCATAAATAATAATCTTTTTATTTTAAAAGATTTTAAATGTTTTGTAATTGTTTTTAAAATATAGCTTATGATTATTATTCAAAACTAAAAAAAAAAGAATAATACACAAAAGCAGGGAATATAGTATAGTTTAGGTATTTCTTTGTATGCCTTTTCAGGTTTTAACAAACTCCATCAAAAGTAGGGAATATATTTTACTGTAATATTTTACATTATTATATACAGTAATAATTATGAAATAGTTTTCCAACGTTTTTGGGTTATGTGTAAAATTGGCGAATATTATTTTATGATGATTTGACTCAGATGATTTTATAGATTAAATAATTCATTAATTTTATTTGGGAGTCAGTCATGGAATTATGGAAATCTCATGGAATTTTCATTTATGTCAATGAAATTTATTTTTTTATTTAATATCTTTACTTTGTGATGTTTATTAAGTTTTACCAAAATTAATAATATACTTTTTTTAATGAAAGAAACTTCAAAATAATGCAAAATATTTAAATATATTTAAGATTACTTTCGAATACATTCATATACTTCAAAATATTTTAAAAAACTCCAATATTTTAAAATACTTCAAAATATTTATAAGCACTTCAAAATACTACCAAATATTTAAATATACTTAAAATTACTTTAAAATGCTTTATGTTCCTTTAAACTACCAAAGTAGAGTTCAAAATATTTAAAGATTCTTCAAAAGTCTATGAGCACTAAAAAACTTTCATTACACCAAAACTAATTTAAATTCTTACAAAATATTAAAAAAAAATTCTATTTTTCTCATGAAAACCATGGAAACTCATTAAATTTTGGGAAGAAAAATTTGTAGAAATTCTGTTTCTGGAAATCTGGAGAAGTCAGTGTAATACAAAAAGCTTATGGAAAATGATATATTTTTTCGATACATGAATATCTGTTTTCTTGTATTTTCTCTTCCTTTTTTCTCTTTTTACTTTTTTAATAACTTATTGATTTAATCTCTTTTAATTCTAAAACCTGTTCAACTTATTTTGTATTAATTTGCTCATCTTTTTCAAAATTTTAATACCTTGCCATCTTTTCTCAATTAATCAAAGCTTCATTTTATCAAAATATTAATCGATTCGAACTATTTCATCCAAATTTTATACGATCTAAATTTTA
>WNHD01001581.1:0-18154 GCA_011057455.1 Ganaspis sp. Gsp50 | reverse complement strand
TTATTATTATTATTATTATTATTATTATTATTATTATTATTATTATTATTAACATAATAAACAAAATGTTAGTAATTGCTTCAGTTCCTTTATTAAAGATAAGAAACACTCATTGCCTGATTCTGTTTGATTCATGCTTTGACTGTTCTCTTATGATTTTCATGTAGAAGGCAACCAAACGTAAATCCAGTGACGGGGGTCTTGAGAAAACTAAGTTCCTGGCTGCCTTGTATACAAAGGGAGCACAAAGAGGCAGATGATGCTTATGGAAAGTACTTCGAGTGCCTGCAATTTATCGAGGAGACCCACAAGTACAGGAAGGAGAAAAGAAAGGAGTTTGCCACCGACAAAATCAGTAAAACATTCAATCAGTAAGGAATTCATTCAGTGAGGAATTCAGTCAGTGAGGAATTCATTCAGTGAGGAGTTCAGTCAGTGAGGAGTTCAGTCAGTGAGGAATTCATTCAGTGAGGAATTCAGTCAGTGAGGAATTAAGTCAGTGAGGAATTCAGTCAGTAAGGCTACCCGCAAAGAAAAAAAGAGACCTTTAAGCAGTCCTGAGGAATAAAGTAAAAAGATCAAGAAAGTCTGCTGGTGATTAAGCAAAGTCTCCCATCAAAAAGAACAAAGCACTGTTGGTTCATGAGGAACCTAAGAAGGCAAAGCCGAGTCATCATCTACGATGCTAATTCGAGTTTACGAAGGGCAAACGATCGCGAGTGTTCTAAACAAGTTTTGAAAAGAGGTTGACCTAGCAGTATGCCAAGCTAAGGTGGTGGATACTAGGACTGAAAACCTACTATCAGAAGGTGATGGGTGCAAAGACCACGAAGAATGGTAACCCTCTTTTAAGATTAGAAGAAAAGAACTACAAGCAGGCCTTTACCAAAAGAACCTTAGGAGGAGAATAGGAAGATAAAGAAAGTCTTATCCAGATAAAGCAAAGACTCCCAATAAGTAGAAGAAAACACTGGAAGTTCACCAGCAACCTAAGAAAGCAAATCCGAGTCATCCGCAAGCATCCACAATGCTAATTCGAGTTTGCGAAGGACAAATGTACGAGAATGTTTAAATCAAAGTTCAAAAAGAGGTTGACTCAGCAGCCACCATGCTAAGATCTGAAAATCTATCTTGAGCTGATGGGTGCAAGGCCCACGAAAAAAGGTTGTCTCTATGATCAGAAGGAGAAGATGGCAAAGAGGCCTTTACCGAAAAGGTTATCCAGGTCGTTAAAGAGATGGTAACGATTCAGGTTCCAGAAGATCAGAAAACAACTCTAGAAATACACAGCACCAAAACTTTCTTGAATATTCCGAATGTTTAGGGAAGTTGAACACTTCTTCTGAATGTTCAGGCGAATTACAGAACTTCTCTGAACATTCGGAACATATTCTGGAACTTGTCTGAATATACAGGAGAGTTCTAAAAATTTCTTCGTAATGATCAGACTTCTTGTTGCTCCGGAACCTGCTCGCCGGATACTCCAAGGCTTTCGTCGAGATACTTAAAACTAGATTTGAATATCATAGCAAAGTGGATCTTAGTCTTCTAACTGACATTTGACTTATTGTGATCTTAACTAGAGGATAGGTCAAGTCAGTGATAACACAGGTTTTAATAAAAATAACAAGTTTATTTGAGATAGTAAAGAAAATGCAAAATAATTATACAAAATCAGACTTTATGTTCCATAAATTATATTTCTAGGCTTGTACTACGATTTCTAAACTGAGCCTATATTAAATCGAATTCAAAAATCTACCTCTGATATCACTCTCCTACCCACCCGGTACAATAATTCCTTCCGAGAGAAGAATTGTGATTTATTGTCCGGTTAGGTGCCAGAGAGGTGCCCCTCTTTTGCATCCTATTCCGGACGTGGGAGTTCTTCCTAGACATGGATTATGCCACGAATTATAATGGGTGCCTCCACTACAATTGGCAGCCCATTTCAGCTCTTTGAAATAGAGAGGTGCCCTTCCACTATTTCCATGAGTGTCTAGAGGTTCCGGATCCATTGCTGATGAATGGAGAGAGGGGCTCCAACGACAAGCATCTCACTTAGTCTCTCTAGATGTTCTAGAGTGCTCCTTGCCAGAGTGGTAGTGTGGTGGAGGTTCTTTTGACTTTGGATAACGTCTTAACACTTCGGCAATGCAGGACCATAAACTTCCTTCCAAAAGGACATAAATCTGGCAGTGGAAATCACTACCCAAAGAGAGACGGTAATATTGGAGCAGCTTGAAAACATCAAGGAGGTCATCAAAAGCTGCCGAATCACGAAGAGGTTACTGGCTGTGAGATGCCAAATGTGTCTAAGCTAGAAATTAAAGTTTGGATTGTAGGGATAGATTTTCCGCATGTTATAAGTATGTACAGTCGTGTCACTCTCTTGCAAATTCTAAAAAGGTTCCTTGCTGATTCCTATGCAAGGAATAAGATCCGAAGTTTGGAGCAGCAGACTCGGAAATAAATCACATTTCTGGGTCAGAGAAGTGTTTCGTCTTCCGCAAAGCCTTGAAAGCTGTAACTCTAATCTAATTTAAAATGTTTCATTGAATTTGCTCGTTTGGTTCCACAGCTTTTAAACATTCACGCAGGATACCCGTAGGGTTCGGATGAAACCGTTATATCGACAGAGATTGAGCACCATCCTCGTAGGCAAAAGTCTTAAGACGGTTCCGAGTGTGACTCTAAGGAGGAAAAGAAATCAGTACGAAAAGAAGTCGCAATACGTCTGCAATCGATGGTTACGAGGCTGAATCTAAATCTACAAAATTCCCCTAAAACTTGTACACCATCCTTGTATAGTTTCTGCAGAGGCTCTCTAGGACTATTCTGGAACATTCTTAGAATAGAGCCTTCAAAAACCCTCTCCAGAGTTTCCAGAAAGACTCCAAACTGACTCCAATAAGCCTTTCCAGAGTCTTTAGGAGGCCTTTCCAGAGTCTTTAGGAGGCCTTTCCAGAGTCTTTAGGAGGCCTTTCCAGAGTCTTTAGGAGGCCTTCCCAGAGCCTTTAGAGCTTGAGTCGAACCTCTCCAAAGCTTCCTCAGAATCTGTCCATACGACGGACGAACGGACACCATAGTGAAACTATAAGAGTCTCGACCCCGAAACCAAAAATTTAGTACGAAAAGCAGCCGCAATGCGCCTACAATCGAGGGTTTCGTGGCTGAATCTTAATCTACAAAATTATCTAAAAGCTTCTAAACCAACTTCGTATAGCCTCTGCAGAGACTCTCCAGGACTTCCATGAAACATTTCTAGAGCCATTCTAGAGCCTCCAAAAGGCCTCCCCAGAGCCTCCAAAAGGCCTCCTCAGAGCCTCCAAAAGGCCTCCGCAGAGCCTCCAAAAGGCCTCCTCAGAGCCTCCAAAAGGCCTCCCTAGAGCCTCCAAGAAGCCTTTCCGGAATCTTTAGGAGATCTTCCCAGAGCCTCCAGAAAGTTTCTGTGAAGCCCGGAGGGAACCTCTCCAGAACCTCCAGAAGTCCTCCCCAGAGCCTTTAGAGCTGGAGTCGAGTCTCTCAAGAGCTTCCTCAGAATCCGTCCGGACGAACGGATGCCATAGCGAAACTATAAGGGTCTCGGACCCGAAACCAAAAAAGAGGAAAACAGAATCAAGGGTTTTAGTGGGTCGGTAACTTTTCTTTTGTAACCAACCCTACATTTCGATCCCCAGATAATATGACATGACTAATTAGCTGGTCCACTGTCCAGTGATTCAATTTGAAAATACCACTTTAAGAAATGATTTACAATAAATTGACAGTTTTGTTTTTGTTTTAGGAATCTGGTCTGGTAAGAATGGCACCAGGCCGGGAACAGGGTGGTGGGGCGGGTGGAGCCGGGGGTAATAAAGGCCCTTCTTCGCTATTCATTCTAAGCGAGGATAATTGTATAAGGAAGCACACTCGCTTTATAATCGAGTGGCCTCCCTTTGAGTACGCCGTCCTTCTCACCATCATTGCAAACTGCGTGGTGCTCGCCCTCGAGGAACATCTCCCCTGCCATGATAAGACCGTCCTCGCACAAAAGCTCGAGTCTACGGAGATCTACTTTCTTGGGATTTTTTGTGTAGAGGCCAGCCTTAAGATCCTTGCCCTCGGTTTCGTTCTCCATCGCGGCTCCTATCTTCGTAATATCTGGAACATCATGGATTTTTTCGTAGTTGTAACAGGGTAAGCATTTTCTTTACATTCTGTAAAGTTTTCAATATATCTATTATATAGTATTGTAATCTATTAAATTTTATTGTAATCTATTAAATTTTTTTGTAATCTATTATATTTTATCGTAATCTACCATTATAATCAATTATAATCTATTATTATCATCAATTATTATAATCTATTTATTTATCTATTGTCTATTATATATATGCAATTAAGTTAATGATTGTCATGCTGATGTAAGATTAGGAGCTTTGTTATAGACAAGCAAGGGAAAATTAAAACTTGAAATTTTCTTTAAAAAATTTTATATGGAAATAATTACATTGATAAGAGGTCGTTTATAAATTAAGGCAATATTGCTGCAACATTAAAATGTACGCCACACAGTAACATTGCAGAATAGTTATATTACGGTAATACTGAAATTAAATATATTAGCAGTATTGCATAGTAATATTGCTGCAATATTGCAGTGTATATTTCAGCAACATTACTATACAATATTGTCACAATATTACAATGCAATATTGCAGCAACATTTGAAGCAATATTGCAGCAACATTAAAAGCAATATTGCAATAACATTACACTACAACATTACCGCAATATTATTCTACAATGTTACCTTATGGCGGAAATTTTAACATTGCAGCAATATTGCCTTAATGTTGCTTTGCAATATTGCAAGTATTTATGGCAATCTTGAGGCAATATTTAGGCACTATATTATGCTATGTAGAAACCGATGTACATGTTTTTACATTTTTTTAGTTTCGAATTCGTGAAACTGTAAGATTCAAATTCTTGGGTAGTCTTAAAAAATACTACTGAATACTCTTTTTGAAAATTAGGAGGAACACGTTTTCTTTTGCCTTTTAAAATTATTACAAACTGCGCAAATTGGAAAGTTAACGTAGTTTTTAGGGTAAAAAGAATCTTTCGCAGATTTTAAAAAACAACAAATTATTCAAGTTCAAGTACTTTAAGATGTAAAAAGATTTTCTTGAATAGATTTTAGAATTATTATTAAATTAGGTCGATGACCGTGTTCGCTGAAACAAATGTGGATGTTGACCTGCGAATGCTACGTTCCTTCAGAGTCCTCAGACCACTAAAGCTAGTTTCAAAAATTCCAAGTGAGTCAGTAAAAGTTCTGAAGAAAAAACGAGAAGTTTTCACTACGCTAGAGATCCCTCTATATATGTATACATGTTAATATAAAATATTAGAGAAATTTGAAAGTATTTTAGCTAGTTAAATCTGTTTTATCTAATCTGTTAGAACTATGTTTATCGAGACCTTGATATTTTATATACAGTGTCTAAAGTTTTAGTTAATTTTCTATAAGCCAGGAAATAGATAACTTACATACAAATTAATGCTTTCTTTATAAAATAAATAGATAGTTTCACAAATATATTATTATAATAAATGTGAGATAGTTTAATTTTACTAAATGCTAGATTTGCTTCTTCACTATAATTTGAAAACTGGAAAGCAATATTTTAGCAGATGTTGACATCTTAGTTTAACCGTTTAGTTTTGTAGATATCTCTGCTTCATGTCGAAGTATCATTGTTTAGAAGACTTTCTTAGGCAAATATTTTCTTTATTACTTTAAAAACTAGAATTTGTAACATTAGTTTAATAAAATTGACAAAAAGTAAAGGAAAGTAGAATTTTTAATATTAGTGTCTTAAAGTTTTCGAAAACAGAATATTTTTTTTATTTGAAATTATAGGTGACATTATTGAGAATAAAAGTAATTAAAATAGTTGATGTAAAATAAAATTTGTTGTATTCCTGAGTAGTGAAGAATTTACGTCAGCGGTGTTATGTTACTGAAATAGGCTGGAACCAGAGCTGGTTGACAATTACATTTATAGTACTAATGATGTATTAGCAACAATACTAGCGTTACGTACCTACAAAAAGAGGTCCCTACAAAAAGTTGAAAAAGTATTAGAGAAGTAGAAATTTAATTATACGTGGCTTTTATTCCATTTTTAATTTAAATAATTTATATGTAACTTAAATAATTTATATTTCACTTATAGAAATTACATTTAATGTAACTATAGAAATACATTTGATTTATAGAAATAGAATTAATTTATAGAATATAATTCATTTATAGAAATATATTTAATTTATAGAAATATATTTAATTTATAGAAATATATTTAATTCATAGAAATATATTTAATTTACAGAAATATATTTAATTTATAGAAATGTATTTAATTTATACAAATACTTTTAATTTATAGAAATATATTTATATAGAAACATATTTTTTAATTACCAGGATTAATATTTGATATATTAATAATACAAAGATTAGTTTTGTTGTGAATGGATATATCTTCATTGTCTTCGTAGTTCGATCAGTTCTTCTCTATTAATGCGTCAAATTGAAATAAATTGAATAATAATAACAATCCATTTTGTGTTGCATTTTCTATTTAAAGATTTCTTCAGATTATGCAAAGAACAATTTAAGGTTCATGTTATTCGAAGGTTACCTATTTTAAATGAATGGTCCAGTTACTTTTTTTATTTCGTTAATAATTCATGTTAGGAGCATGACTAATTTGATCTGGGCCAACAACTTATAGTGAAAACTAGTATAATTTTATGGAATTAATCACTTGGAATCGAAAAAAACTAGTGGGAAATTGCCAGTAGTTATTTCTTAACGGTCCAATAGCTTAGGATGCCAAGAATGGTTATCAATGACACCTACTATTTTAAGATAAAATTTTGCAATAATTAGCTACCATTAGCTCATTATTAGTCGTCAATTACGATCTAGTAATGGCAAAGCTCTGATTTCTAAAAATGAGTAGATTCATATCAATTTAGAATCCAACGTCCAAGCAGTAGATTAATCCTTAATAGACATAGAATAGACCTTAAAATGAAAAGCCAGTTTCCATTTCAAAAACTTTCCTAAGAATTTTTGAACCATTACTTCATTGTTAAAGGTTTATGACTCACTAAACAATATTAGAAGTAATTGAAGGACGTGCTTAAACTAAACCTTAAGCGCTACTCAATTAATTTTACAAGGGATTCTCTTTAATACCCGCTTATAACAAGGCTTTTCACTTTTCGACGTATAAATCTAATAAATTTTTTTCATTTCTATATTACATTTCTTTTAATTTTGTGGAAAATTAGTTGTATTTTATTATTATGATTTACTACTATGAATATTTTACGAAATATTAATTATCGTTTAATTTTCTTTGTGTTAATAAATTTAAAATGAGAACTTTTAAACTTGTCTTCACATTACCCTTATCTTTATTTGTAAAATCTTCTTCTGAAAGAAGAACCTGCCTGTACGAAAAGTGACTCATTACTTTCATGTAAAGCGGTCTAAAACTATGCGATGTTTGTTCAAAAAGGAAAGCAGGTATCAAGCGGATGGTAAAAAAATTTGCTCCCTAGAGCAATAAATGTGACTTTCTTCTTTTGGGTGTTCTATTCTATTTATTCTGTAATGAAATGAATTTTTGTATGTTCTAAATTTGCTCGCTGGAGCCAAGGTCTCAAATTCGAGAAGGACCTGGACGATGGTATCTGAAAGAATCAGAGATCGTGTGAGAAATTAACCAGTCCGTCTCTTGAGGAGATGACAATACTAGCAGAAGGACCTGCCCTTTATAATCAGCGCCTATATAATTCCTGAAGGACCAGGACCTTAACTGTACTAGAGAGTCGAAACGGTGAAGAGCGAGGTGTTAACCAGCTCGTTTATCCGAGCTGACTGAAGGAATCGCAGCAAGACAGCTGCTTTTAACGAGAGTCCTGGATGCTACAGCAAGTAGTGGGGACCACGAGTCTGCGCGATAAGTACTTAGTCGGAGACTGCGCAGAACGAGCCCAGCTCTAGACACGTGCGGCAGGTACACTGTCTATACAAGAAACGTGCTCTTTTGCTAGTATTTTGACATGTTGAGGTTAGACAAGAGTGCAAAGAAACTAGTTATTTTCAAGAATATATTTCACAATATATTTGTTAACGATGAAATGATATCAAAATTGTCAAATGAGAGTCTCGGACCATCTTTGTGAGTTACCAGAAAAATCTCGTTATTTTGGTAGCAGTGAGAAACGATGAAAGATAATGCAGAATTACAATTCCGAGACTTCTGGAAGTTCCCCAGAATCGAAAGAATAGATGGAAAGAAAGAATTCCGAGCTCTATAGAAGTTCCAGAAATTCTTCCAAAAGAAGGGTCAGGATTAATGAATATCCGACCCTTCTATGAGTTTCCTGAAATTCTACGGAGAAGGAAGAGAATTGGAAGGATAGAATTAATAGAGGAAATCGACATTTCGGAACTTAAATCAGTTTCCGGGAACTTGAGATTTTTTAGAATGGGGAAATTCAGGGAGTACAAGTTTTGAGCTTTGCTGAGAGTTTTCTAAAATTCGTAATTAAAGGAAATAGAAAAGTCTCGGACCCTGTGTTGAGTTTCCAAAATTTAACTAGGAAAGGAAGATTTTTGAAAAGAATGCTGGACAGTTTATAAACGAGTATGAGTCCATCCTGAAAGCCGTGATCCCCTTTTAGAGGAGAGTTTTAGACATATCCCCAATGGTGCCTTGAAATATCTACGTAGAGACATCCCTAAAAGTCCTTTGTCGATTGACACATTGTAAAACGTAATACGATGTCGCTCTTTGGAAACTGTACTAAAGCAAAATACCTGATACCGTCTTTTACCATTACCACTGGGAATCCTCACTGTAGAAATCATTCGGATTTTGGAACACATAATTTATAATCCGCAATCGCATAAGCGACATCCAGGATGATCAGACCCAGAACGTCCTATCCGCGATCTAAAGACGCGTTCAAGTGTCATGAATGAGAATGCTCTGGATTCACTAGAGAAGTTACCCAAACAGATTAGGGTAACCTATTCGGCGATGGACCAGATTCGAAAGTTACCCAGGTCAGCGGAAATTTTATTTTTCGTGCTGTAACCTAAAGGGTTTGACACCAAGATTCGAACTTGATGAGGTCGAGATACATTCAACCAGTACGACAAGGAATTAATAGACCTAAATTTTAATAGAAAGAGTGCCTTGTTGATTATCTCCTGGTGAAGATCAAGACACCTTCCAGACCCCTACAGTTGATACACAACTGTTAAGCCGGCCTGTGTTATCGACGAAGAAGGAAAATAATATATGGGAGAAAGAAAAATGGAAAAAGGGAGGAGTTTCTGAAGCTCACCAAAAAAAATTGTTCAAATTTGGTTTTAAAATTTAGATGAACCTGTATGCTGCCGGCGTTTGGCAAATCCAGCAATTAAGCCTATATTTAGGTTTACCGGCAGCCTACTGGTTAAATTGAGTTCCGAGTTCTGTTTGTTTTGTTCATTTGTTTTGATGCTAACATTTTGAAAAGCTGCGAAATTTGCTGACTAATGTTATATTGAAAATAAATGCAGTCAGGTAATAAAATTAGAAAATATTGGGTAAGGGATTCGAAGCAATTAAGAAAGGGGTAGCAGGTAGAGGAGTGAAGGAGGAGAACAGCGAAGAGCCCCTTTTTGAGTCAGTTTCTCTGTTACGATGCCTGAAGAAGGATCAAAGTTGCTGAAAACCTATTTTCGAAGAAGGAGATTCAAGGACGGGAAGCGCCAGTGACCCATTGGAAGGTGGTCCCTGAGAGTACTTTGGTATGATTTAATATTTAGAATAATCTATTTCAATGATTGACATTGAATAACTTTTCGAAAGGAAAAGTTGACACTTCCCTTTTCCTCTGACCTTGCTTTCCACCATTAATGACCTTGAATAACCTTTTGGAAAAAAGAGTTGCCAATTCCTTTCCTATCGCAGCCCTCCTACCATTAACCCTTTGAATAATTACAAGAATCCTTCTGGTGTTGTTGGAAAGAAGAAACATATACCTCTGGTTGCCAAGAAACTAAAAATCTGGTGAGATATGTGGTCCTAGCTTCCGGAGTCTACATCTGTGCTAATGTTCTACGATTAATGTATAATATTTTTTATTTTCCTCTGTTATCTCCAACTTAGTACCCCTATACCAATAAATAAATAAATAAAAAACAAGATGTAAGCTAGACATTAGAAATGGGACAGACCTGGAAGACATTAACAGCTTGATTCTATGCAACTCATCATCAACCGATCTAATCACTCCAGGTGTTACATCTTGTGACGTTTACGATCTAATCCAGGCGATGTAGGCTACCATGAACTTCAAGCCAATATGACTGGTAGGACAAAAGACAAAACCCGGAGCATTCCGGTCGGCCTCTGGTATGATTCCCCAGAAGATCAATCCCCTTTTCAGCGGGGTCCACAGAATTGTTCGCGAGGCCAAAGTCCTACTTTCATCAGAATGAAATCCGCCTTCTAAATATTCCTTTCTCAAGTACCACCTGAACCCAGATATTCGTAAACCTCTGCCTACTGTGTGGAAAAATGACCAATGATATTTATACTCTTGTGCAACCAGTGCTTCTGTATATACCTCATCCTTCGGGAAATCATCTTTATCGGATTGATAATAGGTTGGTCTAATCTCTTGTTGCCTAATATACTATTTCCATCCGCTTGGTCTTCGATGCTCCTTTTTCTTTATCAAATACGTATTGCAATGTCACACTTACCGTACAGGCGTAACAAAAAAATCTTGTGTATCAAAGGGTTCAAACCGATTATGGCTTGTTTGAGACGCCGACATGATTCAGTATTCCCGCTTCCCAATTTTAGTTATCCTTTGTCTGTGTCATCCTTTTGGCTATCAACTACTTTGCACCCTTGATACACAATGTAGCATTGACAAAGTGATGATGACAAGTACATTTAATTACATTACAAGATTACAATTAAATGCAATCTCAAACATACAAATGAATAAATTAGACTAGATAAGCTAGTCTTTATTAGTAAACTAGATAAACATAATAAATAAAAAATAGATAAATAGATAAACTTAAATAGTAGACTAGAATAAATTAAGTAATTTGTAGTTTAGTACAATAGAGTAGTATGTAGTAAAGTGTGGCGGGGTGTATGTGTTTGGGGCAGGTTCATCACGGCGTTTCCGCACGGCATAAACCTGGATATGGATCTCCGCACATTGCGTGCTATACGCGTGTTGCGACCGCTCAAACTAGTCTCCGGCATACCCAGTGAGTAGCGTTTCATTTTTTGTAAAATACTTAATTGGAATAAAGGAAAATAAATAACTCAGCTAAAATGAAAAGGAAAAACGCTGATGAGAAGTACTGTTCGTAGATTAAACATACATTAAATATTTATTATCCAATTAGCATTTTTATCGTTTCATAAATATAGATCCATTTAATAAATTTTAGAAATTAGTAAGGTTGATGCTTTAGAGGAAAAAAGAAATATACAACTGAGATTTTGTCAGTTTTGTTATAGAATTAAGAGAAAGCTTGGAATAATCTTTAGAAGAAAGTCAAACTAATTGTTTTAAATTGAAGAAGAAGCTTTAATTTAGCACAAAATAGCTCATAAAAACTACAATCGATTTAAACAATTCTAATACTTATTTAAATATTATATTTATATGTATTTATATTTAATACTTTTAATATGTAACAGTATTTATTAAAGCTCTAACATTGTTACTCACTGTACAATCGAAGTTCTCGAAATGTTTAACCAAAACATCATCATTTGCTCTTTATATAATATTAACCTAATCGGTTCATATATATTTGGTTCCCGTAAATATTCAGCCCACAACGAATTACAGTTTAGTCAAGACATTATAAATTCTCTCTAAAAATCACTTATTGAATCCAATCCATTTTCCTTGATTTAAGAGTTTCTTGAACATCTTGAATCTTTTGGGTGATTTTAAAATCCCTACCTTAACGTTTAACGATTCGAGAATTTCAATTGTATAATTTTAAATGTGATTTCAATTTACCAAATTTATAGATTGCGTCTGTTCTTATAATCGATTCTAATTAGAAAATATTAGCTAATAGTGATTTTAAATTAGTTATATATGCTTAGCGTACTGTAGAAACATAAAATATTGTTTTGCATGCAAAAATAATAATGAAAAATCCCGGACATCAGTAAATGAATTTGAAGTAAACAAATTATTTTTATGACAGGTCTCCAGGTTGTGCTCAAATCTATCATCAAGGCAATGGCACCTCTGTTACAAATTGGTCTGTTGGTTCTTTTCGCCATCGTGATATTCGCTATCATCGGCCTCGAGTTCTATTCTGGAACGCTCCACAAAACATGTTATAGTATAGAAAATATTCGTAAGTACTTTATTTAAATTATTATTATTGTTATTTTTGTTATATTACTATTATTATCATTACTATTATTATAAAAAGGAAAGGTATGTGATCAACGAGCAGTCGCCGATGCTTTGATCCCTCATGCATGTTATAGAGGTTTGAGATCTTTCGGTTAAAAAGGTTAAAGGACCATAGCCAAGCTTTTGGTGGAAATATCTGCCTCTTTGAGCTTCTTTTAAAATAGGCAAATACCAACTTAAGCACGTGAACAATATACGAACTCTTATTGTAGGAGTTTTAAAATTTCTTCAAGAAAGACAATTCTTCCTCAATTGTTAATTCATTCCTTCCCCCTTAATTTTTTAAAGTCGGGAAAATTAATTTTAATTCAACCCATAGAGCACACGATATCCTTGGATATTATTAAAATGTTTTACTGATATTCATTGGAGGTCCCATGGAGAACTACGGAATATTCCTAGGAACAGAATTTTAAATGTCTGTGAGATATCTTTGGGATATTACTGTATATCTCTGGGACATTCACGGGAAAACATTTGGGACAAGCGCTGCCCAAAATTGGAAGCGAATGCTATCCATGCAATCTGTGTAGCTGGTATCTGAGTTTGAGATTCATGCTGTCTAAGTAGTGAAGCAAGTGCTTTGCTAACTCTTCTTCTTCTTTTTCTTTTTCTTCTTTTTCTTCTTCTTCTTCTTCTTCTTCTAGTTGTTATTTCAGGGGTTCTTGCAATGCTTATTGATCATATTTTAAGTTCCTTTGCTTTTAAATATAAAGAGTGCATTGATATTGTAATAGATTTAATTTTCTCTGAAAGATTTAATTTTACTTCTGCTCCAATGGGTAATATAAGATGATATTCATTTATAAAGTTGAATGTATCACTCAGTAGTAAATAAGATGATATTGTTTACCACGGCGAAATTTTTGAACTTGTCCTAAACATAAATTTCTGCATTTTGATTGTAGATTTCTTTTAAAGATTGCTCTTGATCCATTGTCTCTAGGTTCACCAGTTATTGAAGTAAAATAAATTGCATAATTGTCTTTACTCATTGTAAGTTGGTCTCTACATTCTATGATATTTTGTGTCTTAATGAATTGTCCGTCCGGCCTATTGTTTATTTGCGGACGAGGTTCTGGAGGTCTATCTTCCGTCCCTGATGAATAATGTAGACTTTCGTTATCTGAATCTGTAAATTTTTCTTCTGATGAATCGCCTTCATCTTCTTCAGAGGATAAAAATTCTTCGCTTGATGTATCGGATTTGTCAGTACGATTTGTGTTTTTCTTCTTATTTATTTTTATTGTGAATTCTGAATCTGAGTCGATAGTATCTTCTTGTAATTTTCAATCTTTCTTTGATTTGTTCCCTATTCGTATCGTATTTCGTATAATTGAGTAATTCTTTTCTTTTCTTGGCCTTCCTCTTTTCTTTGAAAAGCTAAAGTATTTTCTGATAGCTTATTTTTAATTCTTGTTGATTGTTCCTTGTGTTTATTATTCTTTTTATGTTTGTTTAATATTTCTTCCCTATTTTTTATGATAGAATAATTCTCTCCTGTTGATTGCCTTCTTCTTGTTATTTGAAGAGGTAAAGGGTATTTAGGCTGGTTATTCTTCATAGTTTCAGATTCTTGTAAATTGTTTTCGTCTCTTTTGTTTGCATTATTACCTTCTTTGTTTTGTGTTTCTTTTCTTTGATTATTTGTTTTCTTGCTTGGATTCTTGTTACCATAGCATTGATTCCTAGGAACAGGGGTGTGAATGCCTGTGAGATATCTTTGGGACATTACTGTATATCTCTTGGACATACATTGGAAATCTTTACACGGGGAAAAAATTGGGACACGCGGTTTTCAAAATTTGAAGCGAATGCTATCCATGCAATCTGAGTAGCTGGCGTCTGAGTCTGGGAATTTGCCTGCTGACCGAGTAGTGACGCAAGTGCTTTGCTAACTCTTCTTCTTCTTCGTCCCTGCTGGTACATGTTTGAGATGTTCTTATGATAACTAAAATCCTCTTAGGGTACCTTATGGATATCCCAACGATATTCTTTCCTTGTGAGAGAATGGTCTAGGCTGTTTGTCGTTGCCGTAGCGACACCAGGAGCGTACTGTAGATTCGCCCTACCAGAGTCCCAAATTTAAATTAAATTCAACTTTACATGATTAAATTACAATCATTATAATTTATTTGCAAGTTAAAATATTATACATAGAGACGTAAAGATACTTCCTGTTACAATGTACATCACAAAAATAATCTATAAATATTTCCCGGTTTTGTGTTAATGAGATGCCAGAGTTTTAAAGCTTAATCAACCTTTCAGATCAAATTGTCAAGGAAGGTGATCTGCCAAACCCATGCTATACAGACGATGCCAGTTTGGCTCCTCTGGGTGCCCACGTCTGCAACGTCAGTACTTCGATTTGTGCTGATCGCTGGGAGGGACCAAACAACGGCATCACTAGTTTCGATAACATCGGATTCGCCATGCTCACCGTCTTCCAGTGCATTACTATGGAGGGTTGGACTGCCATATTATACTGGGTAATGCAAGACATATGTTCTTCAGTGTTAATCTTCTTTTTCTCTCCAAGATATTGCTTTCGATGACAATTTTTGGAAAGAAAGTTACATGTTCAATGTAAATCTGTTCTGGAACTTGCATTTCTCTTATTTACTAATCACGGTGCAAAATCTACTAATTGTTTACCAATTTTTTCACAAGATTTTTTGCTTAAACTTCCCACGTGCTAGGATAAGAATTTTTTTTTAAAAAAATTATTAATTTTCTTTTCGAAACCCGAGGAAATATTTTATCAGCGTTAAAGATAAATAAATGGTTGTGCAATTATTGAATCGTGGTTTTAAACCTAATGGTTTACTTTCTCAATCTTGAATTATTAACAGAAAAGCAAATAAAAATTAAATTTATCATTTCTGGTTTGGAAGACAAATTATTAGAGAAAATATTTAAAGATAGAATTATTTTTCGTAAGTCAAAGTAAAGGTCCTATTTTGAAGAAGTCAATTTTAAATTCAAACACGAGAATTGTTGGATCATTTAATTAAAGTTGAAAGTTTAGAAATTTAGAAATAAATAAATATGTTAATAAATTAAATCCATTTACGGTCCGGTGCTTGCTTGCCTTTTCGGTATTTGAGTTGGGTCTTACGAAAAATGACTCACCAGAACACCTCGATGTCCTCTTTTTTCTTCGATGTATGAAAAGAATGCTAATTTTAGTCCCTTTCCTGTAAAAATTCACTAATAACTTACATTTATTGTAATTTCCTTATGTATTATAATCCTATTCTATTGATATTACAATAAATGTCAAACAAAATAAATTTCATTACGTTATTCATTACTTACGTCAATTCAACTTTAACATACGTTTATGGACAATTTTTATTTACGTTTATTTTCTTGTACAAAAATTTGCATGTGACTTAAATTTGCATTCTGAAACACCCTGCTTCAAAATTGGGCCTTCCGACAACGACTTCCTTATGCAAATATATCAGAGAGCTTTAAATTCAATAATTTCAAATCTCAAAAGTCTTTACCAATAATTTTGTTCGCTTTTGAATATAATATCTGTTTTGTGTGTTCATACTTTTCCAGCTTTATAAATATTGTTTGTCAATTTATGTATAGTATAAATATCTATACTTGTGTTACATTAATGTTTTATACAAATTAAATCGTTCTTTCTAACTCTGTTACTTCTGTGTGCTTTTGTTCTTTCTCTGCGTTTATCAATTTCTATTTTATAAACACTTTTCATCCTATGATTTGGTTGGCGTTCACGCATGATAAGAATATTGGAAAAGAATCATGCTGCAAGAAACTTTGTAATATTAATGAATGCTAACACTGATGTATATATTCACCTTGCTCAGTATAACACTGTCAGTTTCAGCTATCTCCACGTCGTATTGATGTCTTCAATTCATCACCATTCTCATAACCCAACAGTTTTGCTCTTATTAATAACGTTTAATCCAATACCAAAAAGAGTGCATGTCAAAGGAAAATTTCAAATCCCTTATCGAAAATGAATTCAATTTTAAAATGATTGTCAACAATGTACCACATGATAATACAAGGATTGTGTACAATATGAATAAATAATTAGCTTATTTATAAAAACGATATTCTATAAGAGCAACACTGGATTAAATTAATTTTTCTGTAAAATAATGTTCATATTACAAAATATGTTCGTAATTGCGAATTCCGAACATTTATTTCAAAATTGTTATTGGATACCTCTTCGGAATTCAGTTCGGGATTGCAAATTTGATTTTAAAAATGTTAAGCATGATATTTTGCGCGTAATTAATAAAATGCTTACAAATTTTTCTAAAAATAAAATTAATAAATAATAACAAGAAATATCTTTTGCATAACGAGATTGGGTTTTATGAGCAGATCATCATTATCTCAACTTCATTCACGGTTATGCCTCCATGTGATGTTTGCTTGATGTTTTAGAGATAAATTACATTTTATAAACTGATAAATTTTACAGACAAATGACGCTCTTGGTAGCACGTTCAACTGGATTTACTTTATACCTTTGATCGTCATTGGGTCTTTCTTCATGCTGAATTTAGTTCTTGGTGTCTTGAGCGGGTGAGTTCGCTTAGATTGTTATTTTCTTCGCATTTGAAAATTATTTACAGCTCTTGTCATTCAAAGTGACAGGAAACAAATATATCCTAATTTCATGGATCGTCGACATTCGCAATATAAAGTCAATAAAGCTTCTAGAAAACTTTTTTTTGATAGGGAGTTTTCTAACGAAAGAACACGCGTTGAAAGGCGAGCTGCATTTCACAAACAGAAAAGAAAACACCTCTTCACCACTGCATTCAGTTCCTATTTAAAATGGATTACTCAAGCAGGTTACAATTATTTCATAAAAACATCTGAAACTCATCTAGTTTGCAATAAAGCTGGGCACTTTAATATCAATTTTTTATTATTGTTATAATCCTCCATTGATAGAAAATTTAATTCACTTACTTAAATATTATTTTCGATTTTCTATTCCTTTTTTGTGTTTATCAGTTATTTATTATTCATTTACTATTTATTCATTATATATTTATTATTTATTTACTATCTATTTATTATTTATTTATTATTTATTTACTATCTATTTATTATTCATTTATTACTGTATGTAGAGAAAAATCTAGTCTTTACAGAAAAAAGTTCTTCCCTTTTAATAAATTAACTATAATTACTTTTAATAAATTTTCGTTGTTACAGATGAATTAGATTTGTCCTGCGCAAAACGTGCTTTCGATGCACTCTCGAGCGGAGACGACGTTCCCCTTCCACTTTCCCCCGTCTTGCCGCACCCTTCTCCGATTGATGCGTGAAGCAGTGACTGCAGTAAGATGGGGGAAAGTGGAAGGGGAACGTCGTCTCCTATTATCTTACGCAAGCGCTGACAGGTCACGGGTGTTTTAACTCGTACCTGCAGTGCTTCAAAAAGATTGAAAGTAAGGCGTGTGCCTACTGCGAGTCTTTAAAAGACAATGCAAGGCACACTCTTTTTCACTGCAGTAAATGGGACACGGAGAGGCAGACCATGTTCACCGGTGTTAACTGCGAAGTTACATCGGAGAACTTGGTTGAGCTGATGACCCGG
>WNHD01001580.1:0-18154 GCA_011057455.1 Ganaspis sp. Gsp50 | reverse complement strand
AATCTAGCTACCGAAACGTCGTCGCCGTTTTTTAAAAATTGAAATTTGTTTTCATTTTTAAACCTTATCTTCCAAAATCGAAAAATTTGATCTGCATAAAGCTTGAACTGTCAACTGAAAGAATCAAATCGAAATAGATCTGAATCGATCCAAAATTTTCATTTAATACAACTGTTTTGTAATTAATTCATTTGATAATTTTGATTTTAGGATACATATATATTTAATCATTTTAAAGTTTGAAGACGTTAAATTTCATTCATACGATAAGATGTAATAAACTTATTTTAATGCTTATATTTAACAGGTAAGTTGAAAAGAGCTGAAAATACACGATTTTATTATTGTTACAACTTGCCCCGCTACTGTTACAACCAGCCCCGGGATGGGACAAGTTGTAACAGTCGTTTTTTTAAAAAACATTTATTATGTGGAAAACATATACTTTTCAATATTTTCTTTACTGTACGAATAACTGGTCTGTCGATTAAAGTAATTTTCTTTATTATATAAATAAGTGAAACAAGACTATAGTACATATTTTGCTTTTAAGATTAGATAAACACTTTTGTCGAATTCAAACAAATTATTCAATTATGAGTTTTTTATTCATCTCGTTGAATACATGAGGTAGTACAGTCTTAAAAAAGTGAGACATACTTTTTTCTACTCACAGTTTAAAAAACGAAAGCAAATAACTTTCTTCTTGTTACAACTAAGTTTCGCACGAAAAGTTTGATTTGATAATTTAAGTCTCGTAGCGTAGAGCTAACAAAATTTTATTTTACAACACTTGCAAAAATTTATTATTCCTATAGCAACAATTTTAATTTGACATTTGAAAATAATTGCTGCTATTTGTTTAATGAATCAAAAAGAATTAAATTATAATTTTTTGTTGTTGACATATTTTGATACTTTTCTTTGTTTGGCTCTAGATAATGTTACCGGCAAGAGTAAAAAGTGAAAAACCGTCTTTTTTGGTACATAACAATATCAATAAAAAATGTACGAAAAATTCTATCGTTTGTATTGGACAGAATAAGAACCTAGAGAAGAAGCTGGATTGGATGCTGCGTGACCTTCGTAGCTCCTTTGAACTATCGACTGTGGATGCGCTACCGACTGTACAGGTTGTTGATACTGATGCTGGTACTGAGGTCGCTGGTATTGCGGTCGATACTCCGGTTGCGAATTGGCTGGTTGATGGTACGCAGCACCACTGCAATCAATTCAACATGACCTGCAGTTAATTCTCGATTCATGTTTCCCACGTTCCCTACTTTCAAGAGATTTGCTTGACATTTGATTCGATTCTTACCCTCTGATCTCGTACAGTCTCATCCACAAATCTGCTTTCGCAAGAGGTGAGAAAATGACGAGACTGACATAATTATAAGGTCTTGAAAAATTATTGGATGCAGGAATAGTGCAAAAGTTCTAAAGAAAGGTCGAAAAAGGTGCCTTTCTTCTAAAAGTGAAATTCTTATTGCAACAGATAACTCAAATGGTGAGAAGGGTAAAAACCACGTGTAAAATATATGTGAATGAGAACATGAAATATGAATGTTTTAAATAAATAATAATAAATATGAATGCTTTAAATACATAATAATAAATATGAATGCTTCAAATACATAATAATAAATACGAATGCTTTAAATAAACAATAAAAAATATGAATATTTTAAATAAATAATAATTTTTTTAATAAAAATATAATAATATGATAATGCGAAACAGATAAAAGAACAGCAGAAGGAAGAGACAGAAAGGAAACAAAAATTTTAACATTGGTGAAAAAATTGGTGACAAAAAAATTAGTGTAGGTTTAATTTTTGGAAGAAAGTTTGCAAATTGTAGAATTGGTGAAAAAGGTCAGAAAAATAATGCAAATGGTGTAGAGATCTGGGATAAAAGAAATGGCAAGTCAGAGAGACACGAGAAATAATATGGAAAGGTTCAACCTTGTAAAAGCAGGAAACAAGTTGTAAACGTCTTTCTCTAAAGAGTAATTCCAATTGTAAATACCAAATTACATACACTATTAACAACGATTATTCTTTTTGTTGCAAGTAATTAGTACTTAATAACGTAATTATTGCTAATGGGTATATCTACGAACGGAAGAACAACGCCTTATTCTTTTATTCATACAAGATTGATATAAAAATTTACAATACTCTTTAACACTAATTTTTGTATATTTCGACCTTTTAATAATTCCTTTTTTTATCAAATTGGACGCAATTATTGCTTCCTCATACAGGAAGATTTTTTTATATTGTACCAAATTTCTATATAATGTAACTCAATTATATCAACTTTTCGTCCATTGTTAATATATGTGCCTTCTAAAATCTGGTTATCTTTTAAAAACTGACTATGACCAACCAAAAAATGTGTATGACCTTTCTGCAACTGATAATAAACTTTTCAATAAACTTTTCAATCTACTTATGACCTAGTGAAAATTGTCAATAACTATTTCATAACTGGTAATGACCTTTCTAAAAGTGGTAACAACTTTTAAAATGTAATAACCCTTTATACAAATTTTTATGGTCTAGCCATAATTAAAGTCTTCTCAAATTTAATTATGCCCTTTAAACTGATTATGACCTAATGAGAAAAAGTAGTGTCCTACTGTTGATGACCTTCTGTTTTGATCTGCAGAAAATTGGCAATAAATTAATCATAATGGCCACCTAAAATTTGGCCAAAACTTGGTCAACACCTTCTCATAATTTTTTAAGACGTACCGAAAATTTGTTTTTACTATTTGAAAAAGTAGTATCTTTAACAAAAATGGCAATGACCTTTTTAAAATTGTATAATTATGACCTAATGTCGTAATGACTTTACTGAAATTGTCAATAAACAACAGGGAAGCGATTATGACCAACTGTGAAATGATAATATCCTTTTGTAAAGTTGTAATGTGACCTACTGAAAAGTGGTTATGACCTACTGAGAAGTGTTTATGACCTACTACAAAGTGGTTATGACCTACTGTGTAAAGTGGTAACAACTTTACCGTTAAATTGTTAATGACCAAGTGTGAAGTAAAAATGAGTTAACAACCTACAAAAATTTGATAATGATCTATTGTACAGTAGGAAACCCCTATTGTATTGTAGTAATGTCTTTCTGATAATGACCTTTTGCAAAGAGGTAATGACCTACTGTAAAGTGGTTTTGACCTAAAATGAAATGACAATGACCTTTTGCAAAGTGGTAATAACCTATTGTAAAGTGATAAAATGATAAAACCTACTGTACAATGGTTTTGACCTACTGTGCAATGATTTTGACCTACTGTAAAATAGTTTTGACCTACTGTAAAATGGTTTTGACCTACTGTAAAATGGCTTTGACCTACTATAAAATGGTTATGACCTACTATAAAATGGTAATGACCTACTGGTAAAATAACTCCTTTCCAAACCTAGGTCCTGTAAACTGACTATTACCTTCTGTAAAATAGTAACGACCTACTACAAAATGATAATAACCTATACTGTAAAGTTTTAATGACATTTTTAAAGTGGTTATGACCCATTTTAAAGTGATAACAACCTACTGGAAAGTGATATTGACCTACTATAAAGTAATAATGACATAATGTAAAGCGTCAACGACCAATTGTAAAGTGGTAATGACCTACTATAAAATGGTTATGACATGCTCGTAAAGTGGAACCTTTCAGAGTCTAGGTCCTCTAAACTATTACCTTCTGTAAAGTGATAATGACCTACTAAAAACTACTCACAATCTTTTTTGAAACTGATTTTGATCTTCAGGAAAGTGGTTATAGTCTGAATAATAATAGCCTTCTAAAATTTTATTATAACCTTAAAACTAGTTATGACCTACTGGAAATTCGGAATGCTGTTTTCCATACTAATTATGACCATTTCAAAACAGATTCTGACCTTTTAAAAAGTGATATTAACCTTTTCAAAACTGGTAATAACCTCTTGAAAACTGTATATGGCCTTCTAAAAATTGTAAATTGAAGTTGAATAACCTCTTGAAAACTGTTTATGACCTTCTAAAAATTGTAAATTGAAGTTGAATAACCTCTTGAAAACTGTTTATGACTTTCTAAAAATAATTAATTAAAGTTGAATAACCTCTTAAAAACTGTTTATGACCTTCTAAAAATTGTTAATTGAAGTTGAAAATGGTAATAACTTTTTATAAACTGGTAATAATCTTCTCAAAATTGAATATACCGTTCTGTAAACTGTTACCCTACCGCAGTGTTGACCTATTGGAAAATGCGATTGACCTTTTCAAACTCATAAATTACTTTTCAAATCTATTCGCACAACCTTCTCGAAATTGAAATAAAATCTTCCTAAAAATAGTCATGACCCTTTTAAAAGTCAGTACGACTTTCTCAACATCTAAAACAAATTCTTCTAAAACAATATTCTAAAAATCTTCTTAAAGTTTACTGAACCAACTAATTTTTGTTCCATAAAATGGTACTATTGTTACAGAAAGTAAAGAAGACACTATTTACCTCACGGGGGAAGGTTGATAGGCAATTTGCTGTTGATATGCAGGATGTTGATAGCGTTGTTGTGGATAATAAGCTGAAGGTCGTTTGGGTTGCTGCACAGGCTGAGGTTGTCGGTAGGCATTCTTTGGGACCGGGTCATAACGTTCCCCATTGGTGTATTGTGGATCCGTATAATAAATAGAAGGATCTTCTCGATATTGTCCATCATCCTCCGGTTCATTAGGATTAATACTATTTCCAGATACAGGCGGTGGGACATTGATGCCTGTACCAGCTGGTTCGAATCCACCAGTACGAGTCGCTCCATATTCCACTTCCCTTAAACTTCCAGTATCATCAATAAAACCATATTTTCCAAACACCTCTCCATTTGGATGTTTTGACTCAATCTTGTAAGAACCATCAGCTGCTTCATATCCGTAACTGTAGCTCCCATCTTCATTGTGCCTAAAATTTACAACTTTAGAAACAGCTCTAAAAATATTTTTAGAAAAAGATAAGAAAAAACCTCATCCAAAAGATTATAAACAAAAGAAATCCTTTTTAGCACGTCTTTCACTCCTGGGTCTACATTTATAATCAAGAACTCCTCGTTAGTATATTTTTATATTTTAAACTAATAAGAGTAAATTTTAAATTAAATTAAATTTAACAATATTTTCGAAAGTTTCCTTATATTTGGAATATTGTGTACATATCTCTAAGTATTTCCAAATATTTTTGAACTAGGTTCCATCTTATTTGCATCAGAAAAGTTGAAATTTAGGCTGTGTAATAATTATTGATATTGAATGTATAAACCTTACGATAAGTAAAAAATATCACCTGTTGATTTGTTTTAGAATTGGAACAGGCGTCGTGCTGGTATCATATTGAGCCAATCCGAATCCTATACGGAGTACCAGAAGCACCACCTGAAATGTGAGGAAAAAAAGCTACAGAGCAATACCACAAAAGCTATTGTCGAGCAGTCACGAAACTACGCTTTCTAAATGGCTTACGTAAAAACAAGTCGAAGTGATCTGAACGCGATTGAAACAGTCATCGTGATTTTGACGCCTGACTGATGATTGTTCACGAAACCGCGAATTCCAGTCAATATCACCTAATGCACTTAAATATCTGTGATTAATATTTACGACTGTAAAGGAAACGCGTTTTTAACCCAGAGAAATCGCAAAGAAATGACTTCTTTTTTCGAAAATTCGTTTCGGTGATTAATTTGTCTTGTTCCTATTATCAAGTTCAAAGTCTTGGTTCAAAGATTGCACTAATTAAGCAATCGGAAAGAAAGCTTTTAGCACAAATTATCGATTAAAAGGAAAGTTTCTTAGATAAATAAACTTTATGTTTGGCTTCCTGTGGCATTAACTAACCTTGACTGATTCTTAAATAATAAAAAAATAAAATAAAACTTTGAACGAATAGTTATAGAAGGTTCTGAATTTCAGGATATTTGTATCTTGGAGTAATGTTATTAGTAGAGAGAATTTTGAACTTGATGGTATTTAAATATTACTTCTGTCATGCAGGACATTTTTAAATTAATGAGCAGCTTTTATACCTTCTTTAAATGTTAAGAGACCGATGTACAGTAGGAAAAAAGGTTAGTTTCTTTTATTTATTGATACTTATTTTATATGGTGCTAAGTTTAAATTGAAATGAAATTTATGATCAATGAGTTGAGGTCTGTTTAAAAGTTTAAATATTGGGTATCTTTTTATTGCAATCAATAAGCTTTTTATGTAGATTAAGTAGGTTCAAAATAGGTTCATTCACTATGAAGAGAAGTATCTTAAAAATGACTAGAAAGGTTGATAAAATGGCTCTGATAAATTTAAAACATCAATGGTTTCAATAACTTTAGTAAGATTCATATTTTTAGAAGGTTTAATAGTCATAAAAGGTTAAATAGTTTTAGTAGATTTAATATAATTTTAATACTATATAATTATAAATTATTATGTATATTATATAATTATTATAATTAATTTTATTATTATATAATTATTATAATTAACTTTAATATTATATAATTATTATAATTAATTTTAATATTATATAATTATTATAATTAATTTTAATATTATATAATTATTATAATTAATTTTAATATTTTAGTAATTCCAATTCTTTTAGTAGGTTCAATATTTTAATATAATTATTGAACCTACAAAAATAATTGAATCCATTAGAAATATCGAACCTACTAAAACTATCACATATATGTAACCTATGTTACATATGTAATAACCTATTAAATCTATTGAACTTACTGAACCTATTGAACTTACTGAACCTACTAAACCTATTGAGTCCATTGAACTTCCTAAAACTATTAAACCTACTAAACATGTTAAACCTGATTAATCTATTGAATCTATCGACCATATTGAATCTATTGAACCTATTACTCTTCCTAAACCTATTGGAATCTATTGAGACTATTCAATTTATTGTACTTCCTAAACCTATTGGAATCTACTGAGACTATTCAATTTATTGTACTTCCTAAACCTATTGAACCTATTGAAAAGAGCGAATCTGTTGAACCTTTTAAAACTATTGAATCTATCGAACATATCGAATACACTAAACCTATTGAAACTATGTTTTTAGTAGGTTCAATAGTTTTAAAATATTCAATAGTTTTATTGGGTTCGATATTTTTAGTAAATTCAATGTTTTAGTAGGTTCAATAGTTTTAGCATTTTTTCAGTGAATCTAAAAAATCTACCATGTTCAATAGGTTCAATAATGTTAATAGGTTCACAGGGTATACATATATAATCATTGTCTGTAATAGGTTTATTAGGATTAATAAGTGTAATGTAAAAAATATTTTCGAAAGATGAATAGACAGGTTTAGCGACTTTAAGAGATTCATAGATTCATTTCGCTACGAAGGTTTAATATTATTGATTTTATTACTTGCAAAAGTTTAATAGATCCAATAGTTTTATAGAATGTTCAATATGTGTTTACTGAATGGTTTTTGTAGATTTTTTTGGTTCCCATAGGTTCAATAGCATTAGTAGTTCCAAGTGTAAAAGTCTTATTATACCTAATAAATTTGATGGATTCAACTGCTTGGTTTGATTAATGTCTAATAATTTTAGTAGGTTCAATATAGGCTAAATGTTTTTAAAGGGTTTATAGTTTTTTTCGCCTCCAGAAGATTCAATAGGATGAAAGTTTGTAAAACTTCTATTTAAATTTGATACTTTTATTATAGATCCATTGGTTGAATAGGTTTATGAAGTTTAATAGGTTCAATAGATACAAAACATTCAATAAATGAAATAGATTCAATAAATGCAATAGATTCATTAGAATCATTAGAATCAATAGATTCAATAGATTCAATAGATTTAATAAATTAGATATATTCGATAGATCCAAAGCTTTCAGTAGGTTCATTAGATTCAATATGTTCAATAGATTCAATAGATTCAATAGGTTCAGCAGGTTCAATAGGTTCAGCAGGTTCAATAGGTTTAATAAGTTCAATATACTCAATAGGTTCAATAGGTGAATACGTTCAGTAGGTTAATAGGTTCAGGAAGTTCAGTAGGTTCAATAGGTTTGTAAAGTTCAGTAGATTAAGTAGGTTTAGAAAGTACAATAAATTCAATAGATTAAATGGGTTTAATAGATTCAATAGATTCATCTAGTTCTGTAGGTAAATGGGTTCTATAGGTTCAATAAGTTCAGTAGGTTTAGAAAGTTAAAAAAGTCAATAGTTTCAATAGGTTTAGTAGATTCGATATATTCGATATGTTCGATAGGTTCAATAGTTTTAAAAGGTATAATAAATTCGCTCTTTTCAATAGGTTCAATAGGATTAGGATAATCAATAAATTTAATAGTTTCAATGGCTTCAATAGGTTTAGGAAGTACAATAAATTGAATAGTCTCAGTAGATTCCAATAGGTTTAGGAAGAGTAATTGGTTCAATAGATTCAATATTGTCGATAGATTCAATAGATTAATCAGGTTTAACATGTTTAGTAGGTTTAATAGTTTTAGGAAGTTCAATGGACTCAAAAGGTTCAGTAGGTTCAATAGGTTCAGTAAGTTCAATAGATTTAGTAGGTTCAATTCGATATGTTATGTAGTGGATTCGATATGCTCATGAAATATTCAATAGCTTCAAAAAGTTCAACATGTTTAGTAGGTTTAACAGTTTTAGGAAGTTCAATGAACTCAATAGGTTCAGTAGGCCAATAGGTTCAGTGGGTCCAATAGATTTAATAGGTTTAGTGGATTCGATATGTTCGATAGATTCAATAGCTTTGAAAGGTTCAATAGATTCCATCTTTGAATATACTCAATAGGTTTAGGATAATAAATAAATTTAATAGTTTCAATTGGTTCAATAGGTTTAGGATAATCAATAAATTTATAAAGTTTCAATTGGTTCAATAGGTTTAGAAAATACAATAGATTCAATAGATTTGATATTATCGATATTCTTCGATATTATATATAATGGATCCATTAGGTTTAGTAGTTACAATAGGTTTAGAAATTTCTATAGATGCAATATGTTCAATAGATTCAATTGATTCAATAGATTCAATAGGTTCAATAAATTTAATAGGTTCAGTAGGTTCAATATGTTGTTGAAGTTCAATAAATTTAATAAATTTGATATGTTGAATAGATTCAATAGGTTCAACAGGTTCAATGGTTTCTATAGGTTTTATAGGTTCATTAGATTTATGAGTTTTAACAGTTTTAGGAAGTTTAGTAGTTTGAAGAGTTTCAAAAAGTAACTAAGGTTAAGAAGCTCAATTGGTACAAAAAGTTCAATAGGTTCGAAAAGTTCAATAGGTTCGAAAAATTCAATAGGTTTAATGGTGTTCTAGTCTCAGGTAATTAAATGCTGCCTGTTAATTGCCAAATGTTTTCAAAAACTTAATGAATTCAGTAAATTTAATAGTTTTTGCAATCCTTATAAGAAAATGATTCGGAAAGTGATATCCAATTGTTATGTGTCACGAAGGAATTTTGAAGGCGAACCGGACTCGCTTCTCAATTGTCAGAGTAGCTTATCGATCGCCACACCTTGTGTCAAAGATCATAGAACATTTTTAAGACACGTTTAAATACCTGCACCTGCGTTTATCTATCGGCACTTTAAACTGAAAGATTTAATTACTTCGAATTAATTGAAATTACGAAAATCCTGGGACGGAACGGAAATGAAATTCTCCCCTAGTATTACATGATGTTCAACAAGTGGATACACGCTGCAAGCTTGCAGTTGTATGAACTCATAAAGAAAACACTATTTCGATGGCATCTCGCGTGGGTTTGTTGATTATCGTAGGAAGTGATTATGCGTTTATAGGTGCATGATTCACATAACACTGACAATGAGCAAATTTATTCATCCTTTTTCTACTTTCTGGAAAGTACTTTTAAATTCCTTCTTTCATATCGCACTCCTTTTATCGCGATCCTAGCAAGCGAAATGCAAAAGTCAGAATAAATAGCACATTTTTGCCATCTCCAAAGCAAATTCTCCTCTGCATAGAAAATTTTGTTTGAATCAAATTAAAAATTTTGTTCTTGTATTGTGTTATTGAAAATTATAATTTTTAAAAAATACTAAAGTTAAGTATACATTAATACAGAATACTCTGAAACAATTGTACTTTTCTATTATTTGGATGCTTGAAAAAAATTAGGGAATCAAGAAATTGCTTTATAATGTTTTTGAAAGTGTGATGAAACATTGATGACATGCAAAATGAAGAAAATAGTTTGTGTTTTTAATTGAATGTTAAGGGATGAAATTCTTGTTTTTGGGGGCACAGTTCACTATTTTACACTCACGAACTCGCGCGGGAAAAGGTTAAGTGACCCGAAACGGATGTTGGAAAAGTCACGATATACTCACGGGAAGACGCATCGTTGCCCTCGTCGAAGAGGCGATGGTGATTGTGTTTATAAAGATCGCCTTATGCGGCTGCAGGTCTACTTATATAGACCCCCTTCGGGAGCGGCTGGGTCCGCCCATGGGCCCGACCACCATACCTCTTCAGTTCAACCTCGACACAATGTTAATACCCAAGTAAGGTCTTCCAATATTAACATCAAATTTGAAAAAAATTAATTCGCCAAAATATGTTAATTGACTCTTCAATTATCTAATTATTTTGCTACAAGCACCCTTAATTTGCGCAGAAGAAATAAATGTCAATGTGGAAAACCACTTTTTCAATCGCACTCTAAATATTTATTTATAATATTTAAAAGCCGGCTTGACTACCCTTTTATTTTAAAAATTAAAAACAAGTTAGTGATAAACACATTTTTTTTAAATACCTTGAATTTTTTGTTTTGATTTTTGGTATTTTCGGAATATATTTTTACAATAGGAAAGTATTTTTAACTAATAAATTTTATTCTATTACACCCTATTTTGGAGATAAAAATAATCCTGGATGATTTAATGTGATCTTCCGTTTATTTAAGAACATTTATCTTTGATGCAAATATATTATTTTTCTTGCCTGAAAAATAGTTATTCTTGATAATAGAAATGTAGTAAATGAACACAATATTTGTTCTTGATTCAATTCTATCCCACACAGCACCTAAACTTGTGACAACATTGCCAACCTTTCTTCAAGTTTCGTCAACTTCCAGCAAATTTTCTACAAATTTAGAAACTTGAGGAAAGATTGGCAATATTGATACAAGTTTAGTTGCTATGGGGGTATTTGTTTTTTGTTCAATAATATTTACACTTTAGTCAAAAGAATTTACGCTTTAGTCAAAAGAATTTACGCTTTAGTCAAAAGAATTTACGCTTTAGTCAAAAGAATTTACGCTTTAGTCAAAAGTGTTTATGCTTGAGGCAAAAATATTGTATTTTTGATCCAAGAATAATTGTTTTCGATTCAATAATATTTACACTTGAGTTAAGAATATTTATATTTGAATGCCGTATATTTTATTCCTGATCCAAGAATAATTTTTTTATTCAATAATATTTCCACTTACATCAAGAATATTCTTGCTTACGTAGAGAATATTTTCTTCTTGAACCAAGAGTGTTTGTTCTTCATTTAATACTATTTAGACTTGATTCCAAAATTTTTCTACCTGAGTGAAAAGTATTTCATCTTTGATCCAAGAATAGTTATTTTTGGTTGAATTGAAACGCTTCAAATAGAATGATTTATTTTTGATCCAAGAGTATTTTTTATAATAATATTTACACTTTTTTTAATTTACTCCGTTTAAAAGAATATTTGAAGAGTTAAAAGTATTTATGATTGAATGCAGTATATTTTATTCTTGATCCACCAATATTTGTTTAATAGTATATTTACACTTGAGTCAAAAATATTTCTACTTAAAGAAAATATTTCTACTTAATGTATTTTACTTTTGAACCAAGAATATGTATTCTTGATCCAAGAATATGTATTCCTGATTCAAGAATATTTATTCTTGATTTAAGAATATTGATTCTTGATTCAAGAATATTGATTCTTGATTCAAGAATATTTATTCTTGTTTTAATAGTATTTTCATTTTAATCAAAAGTACTTGCCTTGAGAAAAGTTGATTTATTTTTGATTAAATATTATTTACATTCACGTCAAGAGCATTTAGGCTTGAGTAATTAATATATTATTCTCCATTTAAAATTATTTTTATTTCCTTCAAGAATATTTTTTCTTCAATCACGATTATCCATTTTCATTATAAGGATTTAAAATTTTGATCATTTAAAAATGGTTACAGTTAAAATAAGAATCTTTATATATGAGAATCTTTATACTTGAGTCAAGAATATTTACATCTTGATTAACAAATATGTATACTTCTGGAATATTTTTTAGTCAAGTCAGAATTGTTTTCTTCTTGTTTCAAGAATAATCATTTTTATTCAATACATTTTATTTAATTTTAATTTTAATTTTTATTCAATAATAAATTTTATGATTCAGGAATACTTATTCTTAAATGGGATTCTTAGGGATTTATTGCTAAAAAAAATGTTTCAGATGAGGACGTAATATAACATCGAAACGTTAAACATTTATAAAATGAAAAATAAAATCGTTCAGGCCAAAAACCGGTGAATTTTTATTTAAACTCTTCAAAATTTAAATTAATAATATTTATAATCATGTCAGGATTTATTTTTTTCTAAATTTAAGAATGTTGAATCTTGATTTACTAAAAGTTATTTTTTTAAAATACTTATAATAAATTATTATTATTTATTATTATTTCTTAATTAAATAATTATTATTGTTTTACTCTCGAAAATTCGGATTTTTTAAAAATATTTCAATAGGTTGAATTATATATGCACTACTGTTAGTTAAAAGATAAGTATTTTTTATTTAATTTATTAATTAATAAAACTTTTTTTATTTTTTCAAAACGTTTATCATTTCTTGAAAAATATTACTTCTTGACTAAAGAAAATTTATTTTTCATACAAGAATATATATTTTCAACTACAAAATATTAAATCTTGCTTCAATAATAATTTTACTTTCATTCGATTAAATTTATTTTAATTGTTTAACAATTTTATTTATTTACAATTATTGAATATTACATTATCAAATCTGAATAATATTAAATAATTTTCGATTTACTGTAGTTATTTTGTAATAAATAAACAAAGCTTTCTCTAGGAGGAAGCAAAAGGAAAAGTTTCTTTTATTTCTACCAAATGAGTTTATGGAAAAATCCTTTTTTTTAAAACGTAGTCAAGCAAGAACGAAAACTCTGAAAATATAAATAAATGGAGTAAAAAGAAAGTTACACTCTGAATCACTGATGTAATATTTTTTCAGTTTGTTACGCCTGCTAGTGTCATATCTTATAAAATTGTAAGTAGTTCTTCGAAGAGGTGAAATGCAGTATAAATTGAGGCATACAAATTAACTAATAAAGTTTACTAACTGCTAAGTTGCTTTAATTTTCAATCAAATAAAAAATTCAAGAACCTTGTAAAATTTGATGATTCTTAATGAAACTAGTTCTCTTAATATTCATTTATGACTTTCTATGAGACACTTATTTAATCTTATTACAAACACAAACTCGTGAAAATAGCTTCCGGACAAATTACAAAATTCGAACTGTTTTGTAATAACATTTTTTAAAGTATAAATTCTTGTAAAAAGACATTCTGTGGCAGCATAAAAAGATTCTTTAGAAACTTCTGTATATGTAAATTCTATGGTTAAGTTAGCAGAAAAATTTCAATATAAATACTGCTGGAATTCTTTTAAAAATTTTACATTGATGTACAAGTGGTTTTTATGACTTTTTATGACTTTTATTTACTTCATGTACAAGCCGATTTTAATAAAATTTGGTAAGCTTGTAAGTAAGTAAGCTTACAACTTACTTAAGTACAGACTAACACAAATCTAGAATCGAATACAGGAATTTTTTTAAGTACTCAAACCAAAATGTTTGAAATAATATTTTTAGAAAACGGCTTTTTCTCAAAAAATCCCACTGGACATTCTGCTAGAAGTCTTAGTAAAATTCTCTTAGTATATTTAGTAAAAAATTCAATAGAAATTCTGCAAAATCTAAAATCTATCTACCACTAGAATTTTTATTGAAAATTTCAGAGGAAAATCACTAGAAATTTCAATAGAAGTTCCATTAGAAATGCCACTAGAAATACCACTAGAAATTCCACTAGAAATAGGGAAGCAACTACAACTAAAAATTTCGCAAAATATTTTAACGGTTTAATAAAAATTCCTTTTAAATTTCTTTTTATAAAATTCTTTCCTATTTTAGTTTGAAAATCTACCAGGGATTTTAGTGGAATTATCCATCGAAATTCCAGTGAAAATACAACGGGAAATATACCGGGGAATTTGAATAGATATCAAAATAGAAAACTTCATAGACATTTCAGTAGAAATTCTTCAGAAACAAACATTATTCTTAACTAGCAATTTTAGTGCAAATTGCATTCTATTTAAAGTTTCTTTAACAATTAAACAAAGGTTAATGTGAATTTACACTAGAATTTTTTTTAGAAAATCTCTATTAGAAATGTTACTAAAAAGTATACTTTTTGAGCTTAAAAATTTCACCAGAAATTCTTCTTAATATTTCAACAGAAACACTTATGTAAATTTTTTCAAAAAATCTTCTGCAACTTACAGTGTAAATTTTCAGTGTAAATTTCAGTAAATTTACAACAAAAAACCTATGGGTAATTTTACTACAAATTTCCGTGTGGGGATTTTACTAGAAATTCCATATTGAGCATTGGAAATTTCACTGGAGATTATATCGCAAATTCGACTTGTAAATTTTTGTTTAAAAAAAGAGAATAGATGTATCCAATCACACCCATTTATTCTTTCATTTACTTTGGTCTAGTTTTACAAATTTTTAAGGTTATGTCCAAGATACTGAATGATAACCTAGGGATCTAACTTTATCTTTCTTCTTTTCCTAAAGTTGTTTTTCAAAAATAATAATTAATCAAACATTCGTGACACACTTCAAGATTTTCTAAGATGATTCCCGAAATTTCAAAACTATATTTTTTTTATTTTAAGAATAATCAGTTTCACAAAAATGAGTCAAAATGAAACTTAAAATTTATCGACTTATTTTTAAGGAACTGTTTGCGCCCTAAACTAGAAATGAAACTTCGGGAATCATTTTAGTAATTCTTAAAGTGTTTCATGGTTATTATTATTTTTATTCTATTTTGAAAAACAACTTCAGAAAAATAGAGAGTTAAAGGTAGATCTCTAGATTATCATTCAGGATCTTGAAAATGGCCTTAAATAAAAATATTTAAATTTTGTTAGATTTTGAAGTCGAAAATCTGTGGATATTTTCTCTGGAGAAAAACTCTGAAAATATTACCATAAACTACATTTCAAGTAACGTTGGAAAGTTTTTTAGAAATTTAATTACGTAACTAAAAATTTTGTGTTTCCATGTTAAGAGGAATGTTATAGTTAAATATTTTTTGCTAAATTAGTAACACCCCATGTGAAACGATTCTATAGAATAGGCTCCATGGAGCGCTTGATATAGAAATTTTATAAAATTTTATATTTAGCATTTTGCAGAACCAATATGGAATCTCTGTATGGAATTCCATATCGAATTTCTATATCGAGAGCTCTATGGAGCTTATTCTGTAGAATCGTTTCACGTAGGACTTTTCAGTATTGATTTAACACGTTTATAGAATGTTTATTTAATACACAAAAAATGTTAAAATTTAAAACCCTTTTGGGCGAATTTAAAATATCTGTAGTTAAATTAACATTTACTTTGTATGAGATTTTTTGGTACATTTTTTCTGGTAAATTAACATTTTTTTAAAATAAATATTAAATTTTTGGTGCTAAAAAATGGGCAATTTTTGTGTTAAATTAAATTTTTTTTTTAGTTTAAGTTTCCGAAATTAACATTTTTGTGTTAATTTTAAATTCTCAGTTTGTTAATTTTACATTCCAGTGTGTTAATTTAACATATAAGACTTGAGTTAAATTAGCACAAAAAATTGACTAGACCGTTCAGGACATGTGATTTATGCTTAATTTAACAAACGTTAACGGTATAGATATAAAACAAAACTGTATACTGAAAATTACATGAGAAATTTAAAATCACTCCTCGTCAATTTGTGTTACATTTTTTACATTATTTCACAAGTCAATTCTTATTAAAAGTAAATAACAATTGAATAATAATATTTCTAATTAAGAAAAAATAAAGTAATAATAATAATAATAATAATAATAATATTAATAACAATAAACCGAAAAAAAACAGAAATAATTTTCAATTTTTCTCGAAATGTATTTTCGATTTTAAGAAAGCGATACATATTAAATTACTTTGAAAGTTATTCCAAATTTCGACATAACCAGTGCATTTCTAAGGAACAAGTAGAAAAGGAAAGTCAAGTCAGACTATTACATAAATCAAATATGAAAGAAATGCTCATATAAACAAAGAAAAAAATGTTATGTTCTTTTAATACAAATTTACTAGCACTAAAATTCTCTACTTATTGTAAAAACAATCTGCACTCTTGTTTCTCAATTTAAAATACGAACTTAATCTTTATTGCTGCAATAAAATTTCTTGTAAATAGGTAAACTTTTCGAGTATTTGCTATTAACATTTTTATTGTCAAAAAAAGAAAAACAAAGAGGAGATAATCATATGTAACTCAGAAGTGAAAAGTTGAAATTAATTAAAATTAAAATACCAGTAAAAGATAGCATAAAATAATTTTATAAAAACATATCTCGATTTATCTTTTGGATTTATTTCTATGGTACTTAAATAATTTTTTAAATTGATTTACATGGAATGTGACAATAATGTGTAACGATAAAATAGATTTGTGAAATAGATAATAGTGTACATTGAAGCAATAATTATTAGTGTTAAAAAATTTAATTAATATTGTTGTAAATTTTGTAATAGGCAGAAGTGAAGATTGAGAGAAAAGTTTATTATTTACTCATATTATTCTGTATTACTGTTAATATAAAAATACTCGTAAAACAGCAACTTTCAAATGTCAGCTCATACTTCTGTTTATACAGAAATAAATATCAATTTCGAAGTCTAATTCAATTGATAATAATATGCAACGCTCTCTATTTTATCGACGAACGAACTTTCAGTTATAGCATGATAAAGTTATCACTACAGAAGGAACGGAAAAGTAAATTGCGTTTTACTCCAAAAGATGTCAGCCAAGCGTCAAAGTTTCTTAAATTAGTTTAAAAACAATTAAAAACTATGGACATTAAATATTTATATTTATGAATATAAAAACTTATAGTTCAATAAATTATAAAAAATTGATGTGCTATAGAAATTTTTTTATTAAAAGATTTTAATATATTTTACTTTATTTATTTTAATTATTTCATTTTTATTTTATTCTATTACCTAACAAAATTATTATTTTAATTTCATTCGAATTTCATTCTCAGAAGCAGTAAAACTTAATTAATTTTTAATATATTTTAGAAATTTATTTATTTTGCATAAAATTTTATATAATATATTTTTTATCAAACGCAATTTCTATTTAACATAATTTTAATTTAATGTATATAATTATATTTCGAAAAGATTCACGTTTAGCATATTTTTCATTTTACATAATTTTTATTCAATATAATTTTCATTCAATATAATTTTCATTCAAAGTCATTTTCATTCAATATATAATTTGCATTCAAAGTCATTTTCATTTAACACATTTATTATATTTATTATATTCATTTGATGTAGTTTTATATTTTTACTTAATCTACTATTTGCAGAATTCTCATTCGTCGTAATTTTCATTCAAATCAATTTTCTTTCAACACAATTTTCTTTCAATACAGTTTCTATTTCAATTCGTTGTCATTTACAATAATTTGTATTCAACGTAATTTTCCTTTATAATATAATTTCCACGTGACTTTTATATTTATCTATTGCAAACGTCACATGCTCGGAATTATTCTACTTCCCGAGTCGAATATCTAGACCTATTTAATACTGAGGAATACTAGTTAGTCCTTTTTAATTCTAAAGAGACCTGATTTTTTCGTTCTAAGCCTAAT
>WNHD01001579.1:0-50745 GCA_011057455.1 Ganaspis sp. Gsp50 | reverse complement strand
TCTGTGTTTTTTTAAAAAAATTGATAAAGTGAAAAATTTCAGAAATAAAACGAAAATGGGTTGGCACCACTGATTTTTTTCTCCTTTGATTACCCTTAAGTGTGTTAAAGAAACAAAGTACACAAATTGAGCAAAGAAAATATTGAATTTTTTTATCAAAAGTACTAATTTACCAAACAAATAACATTTTACATACGGTAAGGTCAACTCAAATGTAGTCAGTCCATGAGTGCGACAATGATATTTTTATGCGGAAAGATATTACTGTCCTACTCGCACTCACGCTTCCCTATGACTACTAGTTAGTTGACCGTACTGTATACAAAATAAACAATATAATTTTATGCTATTAACCAGCTTGAAAAAAACCTTTTATACTTCGAACATAAAATAAACAATATAATTTCACCCTACCTACCAGCTGGAAAAAAACCTTTAAAATTCCGAGCACTTCCTTCCAAAGAATGAATAAAGTTTCAAAGAACTTTATCCTATAAATCCTTGCCTTTTTCGGTTTTAAATTGTTGATGTATTCAAGCCTCTTGTTAGTCCTACCCCTTATTTGTTGTAACTATCAAATGTGCACTCTCTAATACCTTCTCTCTCTCTCTCTCTCTCTCTCTCTCTCTCTCTCTCTCTCTCTCTAACTACATATCTTAGACACAACTCTCTATTTGTTCTCGAGGTGTGAAGGCACCCTGACAGTACCTTCTCTCTCTCTCTCTCTCTAACTACATTTCTGTCAATGTTACACCTATTGCCTTCTTTCTCTAACAACATCATTTCAAGGCAACTTTCATCTCACTTTAAGCTAGCTGATTCTAAATAAAGAATATGTTTGAGATAGTTTATAAAGTCTAGGTTTCTCATTAGAGTGGACTCCGCGAAAAGCGTAAATTGGTAAATAATTAAAAGTTTGTTTTGAAATGCGAATGTGGAAAACCATTGAAAGGTTTTCCGAGCTACGAGATCTCTCGAAGAGAAGAAAACCACTACGGTCTCACCTGTTCTTCAAGGGAAGGAAAGAGGAGGTAAGCCGAGATCCGCAGGTATAAACGTCCTTTAGTCAGGCAGTTGTATTTTGGAAAGCCACGAATAAAGTTAAAAAAGTCTAGTAAAATTTATAGGCGATGGAATTAATTTTTAAATCAGTCGTCGTGTATCTTGGACTGACTCACAAACCGTGATCCTGTGGATAAAATCAGATCCACACATGTACCAAACATTCGTGGAACAGCGATTAGGGGCGATAAATTGATCTAAGCAAGCAAGTTGAGTTGCACAACAAAAGGAATAAGATGGGTATTTGTACCTCCAGGATATCCTCATATGGGAGGAGCTTGGGAAAGTTTAATCAAAACAGGAAAGGGTGGACTGAAATTCGACCTGAAAGAACGTGCTGTAGGACCACAAGGTTCTCACCGTTCCATCGAAGGAAGGAAAGAGGATGTAAGCCGAGATCGGCATGTATAAACGTCCTTCAGGCTGGTAGTTGTATTTTGGAAAGCTACGAATAAAGTTAAAAATGTGCAATTGGAAATCACGATGTCTTTTTCTTCCTAGTCAAAACTCCTATCCTGAACAATATATTTATTTAATACCTGCTTTATTTACAAGGCAGAAAGCCTTGAACGAAAGGGACAGGCTAGAAATGCACTGAACTTGATCTTACAATTTATATGGGGAATTTCATTTTAAACGATGCACTGTCAGAAGGCGATCGCCTAAAAACTATTTTTCATATCGATTTTTTTTTATTAAAAATGAATTAAATATAAAAGATAAAAAGTGATTTAGAAAGAGAAATGATCCAACTTTGAAACGGTGGTAAACTTTCTAAAAAAACCAAAAGTACAAATTGAAAACCGCCGTCTTCTGAAAAATTTTATGTTTTATTGTTTAGAAATAGTGAGACACTTATTCTTTGAAATATTGTCCATTGCTATCTACCACTTCCTCCCACCTTTCTGGTAGCTTACGAATTCCCAGTTGAAAAACTCCTCGTCTTTAGATACAATACACAAATCGACCCATATTTCTGGCCTCTTCGAAAGAACAAAAATTCTGATCAGTGTGATTCGACATCAAGCGAAATAGATGAAAGATTTTCAGACATTACCATTCAAATTTTTTTTAGAACATTATTTCTTCAAAAACTACGGTTTTTCGCATAAAATGTATTTCCTTTTTAAAAATTGAAGTAATTAATGAATAAATTTCATTCCTTGCATCGAGAAGAATCGATTGACTTATATAAAGTATATATTTGACCAGAAGTTGATGAAGTAAATAAAAATTTTCTATTATTTTTGGCATTAAAAATCACATTCTCTAATATAACTTTTGAAATTTTAATTTTTTAATAACAGATCCTCTTGAAAAAATTTCCTACATTAAGTAACGAATCATTTGACCTATAAAATTTTCATGTGTTACCAAGAACTGATCAAGTGATTGATAATTTTTCATGATTTTTAACATTTAAAACAACAATTAATAGAGTAAATGACAATATTTGATATTTTTGTAATTTAAAAAATTGCATTTTTTACCATAACTCATAAAATAATATTTTTTTATGGTAGCTTCTTCAAGAAAAATATTTATTAGTAAAAAGCAAATCGACTGATGTATATAAAATATTTATTTTAATAGAAATTTATAGAAATATTGTTTACTTCTGAACTATTTCGCACATATAAAATTGAAATTATAATATCATAAATTTTAAAATTACCATTATTTAATAATAGTTTCTTCTTAAAAACTGTTCAAGGTTCATTTTTTAAAAAAAAATTTCTCTATGAGGAAACAAAATGTGCATGAAATGAACATAATTTTCCACTTGTTTATTTCTTTGTCTTTGAGAGGTTTTAACAAAATAATTGCTACATGATTTTTATAGATTTTTTCACGTAGACTACGAATTTGATGTCTAAAATGCTAAAAAAATTTAAGTTTTGATTAAAAAGTAGGTTTAAAAGGTTTAAGACAACTCGTTTTTGACTTAACTTCGGAACCATGTAGCAAACCACTCTAAATTGCTAGAGACTTCCAATAGGACTTAAAATAAAGTGAAGACCTTAAACTATAAACTTATATTACCTGCACAGCACCAGATATTTCTTGAAAATTTTAGGAAGATTCGACTGGTTAAAAAGGTTAAAAATATTTAACAGCAAGGTTCAGAAAATGTTGGTACAAGCACTAAAATGTCAACATGTGAGAAAATATTGACATCGAATATTTCCTGAATATTTCCATGTAATATTCAAGAAATATCACATAAGAAAAACCCTGTAATATTTATGCAATAACAATAAAAAAATTTTTTTGATATTTTTGGGTACCTTACTAATATTTTGTTATATTTGAAGTCTATAGTATTCTAGAGAATTAAAAACAACTACGCAGCCATACAAGGCATAGAACCAAGATCGACGACTGCGAATCATACTAAGTTAAAGCTTTTCTATATATTTCAAATACCTATTCTCTCAAGGTTCGCATCAATATTTCCTTACATGCGGACATTTTTATGCTTGTACTAACATTTTGTGGACATCGCAGTTAAATACTTTTAATCTCTTACAATGCAATATTCCTGCAATATTCCAGAAATATCTGGTGCTGTGCGGATACCCTGAAGGTAAAAGTAAAATATAAATATAGTCTAGCATAATTTTTCATACATGTGTGTTTTACCTGCAGTCAATACATATAGGCTGTCCACTACGCGCTTCTCATTGAGCCAAATCCTTAAAAAAGTTTATGTAGGAGAATTATTTTGCTTACCAATTATCAAAGAATAACTAAATATTACAAGAATATTATAATTTTATAAAGAATACAAGAACAACGAATATGAGTAGGTAGAAAGAATAATTAAGTTAATATAGTTCAAGTAAATTTTAAAAATTGAACGTAAATTAACGATCACTACGTAAACAAAGTAAAGAAATAAAGAATCACTAATAATAAAACAACTTGGTCTCATTATATCGGTGTTCTTAAAAAAGTATAATAGTTTGAAAAATGTGTTATATCATTGAAACTTTATCCAAAATAATGCAAGAATGTCAAATATTCTTTCTTCAATTATTTATAAAAGTATATGTAATGAGAATACAAAAAATGTTTAATTATAAATATATTATCATTGTTTATACTTTGTAATAGCTTTAAACATTATTATCGGACAAATGTAGTAATAAACATTGTTTTTCACATATTAATTTACGAGGGGACAGAATGTCCCGTTTCGGTAGTTCTAGGTATGCCGGTCCAGATCTCAGCTTTTAATAATTATAAAGAGCTGAAACTTGGTAGATAGCGTAATCTCAACAAAAAAAAAAAGTCAGAAAATTCCAGATCTCTAGTTAATTAATAACGGAATATGCACTAACGAAAACATGAGCGATAGGACAAAATGTATCTGTCGATTGTTCTAGTGTTAAAATGTAAAATCATTTTTATACATCTGACATATGAAACAAGGTTTTAATATCGAAATATTTCAATCTTTTGTACACGCGTTTATCGCGGACCCCCTATGGTGCCTAAGGCATTTTCCCAAACCTCGAAGAGAAAAAATTTAATTTAATTTAAATAAAAATTAAATTTTTTAAAATACATTTAATTTTAATATGAATTTGAAAACGAAAACAAAAGAATGTAATACTTCGATATTATAACTTTACCTTGTATGTCAGATGTATAAAAATAATATTATATTTCAACTTTTCTCTCATGATTCTCTGAAAAGTCCATTATAATCTTTATGGAATAAAAACTAGAGACTTTAAACTTTCTTTTTATACAACTTTCACTGAAATTTGAGGATACATGTTTTGTGATATGAAGGTTAAACATAAACTTAAACTCGCAATATCAATGGAACTTGTTGAGAAAGTTACTTCAGTTGTAGATAGTTTGGAAATTCCTCAATTTTGAAAAAAGGAATACAATTCCTTTATGACAATAACTCGCAAACTATGATTTTTTGCAAAAAGTTGTAGAAAATTATTTTATAGAGAACAAAATTCTCTAGAATATTTGTAGACAACATTTTTTTCTGAAATTTATCTTTTTCATTTAACATTACAAAATATGACATACCATGTATTGGTACACGAAACAAACTCTATGTTTGTAACATACCTAAATATGGTTACCACAACCATAATAAATTATTAAATTTGGAACAACAATGTTTGTGGTTGTCACAACCACATTGAACAACCTGCAACGATATGATTGACATAATCAGCCTGTATTGTAGGGACAACCTCACAGGACTGTTGAGGTTTATTGTTTAACCTCTGTTGTTGAGACAACCACATAATATTGTTGACAGAATAGACCTGTGTTGTTAAGCCAACAAGAAACATTTCCTGTGAGAATAAGCGTGTGTATAGAATTGTTTATATAGTACATACTTTCATTTTTAATAAAATTGTGTCAATCAACATTTCTAATAAAGCAAAGAAACTTCTGACATCTTTAGTAAATTGTGCTGCATAATTAATAAATTACCAATGTTACCTTACTTATTGGTATTTTTACCCATGTAATTGTATAAATTGAAACAAGGGAAGAAAGACAATTTTGCCCCCTCTAAACACTTCATGTTCGAATGTTTACTTAAGCAACGTATTTTGCTAAACAATGATAAACTATTATTATATACATAAGACGAAAGGTTACTTACACAGCCTCGCAAAAACAATTCTTAGTTCTAATCTGGGAGTCTAACTATGTGTACATTATATTTTTGGGCTCGCTGAATCTGAATCCGAGGTTCATTTTACCCCATCAGACCAGAGTTTCGACATAACCTCAAAGAACTAAAAATTTAAGTTACAGATTTTGCACAATCTACAAAAAGATTTTAAACAATTTGAAATTGATTGTCGCGTAAAGTATGGAGTATCAGCTTTAACTGAAGCACAAAAAACCTAAAAAATATTTAGTAGTTCTCGAGATGTGAGTCAAAACGTCACAGCACATTTGACTAAAAAACCATCATTTTCATGTTAAACTACGATTTTACTAATTTCTTAATAAAATATGTTCTGACGATTTGACTGATATCTTGAGAACAACTTCATATTTTTTAAGTTTTCTGGGCTTAAATTAAAGGTGATATTTTATACTTTACACGACAATTAATTTCAGATTTTTAAAACATTTTTTGTAGATTGTGCAACAACTGTAACTTAAATTTCGTGTTTTTTGAGGTTATGCCGGAACTCTGATCTGATGGAGTAAAATGGACCGCGAATTCGGATTAAGCGACAAGAAAAATATAATGTACACATAGTCAAACTCCCAGATCAGAACTAAATTTTTTTTGTGTAGCTGTGTTACAAATCATAGAATACACGTACATATACGTAATCGATCAATGCCTGCATATGATTTACGCATTATGATCATAAACTTACACTACTACTTAACACTAAATGAACGCAGAATGTATATAAATTCAAGTCTCTCTCTTGAATCCAACCTATATACTAACTCAGCTAAAATGAAAGCGCTTCTGAGAAAGAAGTCTTTTTTCATATCTTAAGATTTAATTATTATAACTTATTCAAATAAAATGCTAATTCTGTTTTAATATTAAATGTATTTAAGGTCAATTTTAGAAAATATTCAACTTTTTTATTTTTTATACTATCTCTTTAGTTATTCAAAATTTTACGAAAATTAATATGACAATAAGTTTTTTAGTTTGTGATTATTTACAAATAAGTGGGGTATAAGGATTTTTACTTTTTCATTACTGTTAGCAAATTTTATTAATTTCCTAACAAAAGAATTTTTAAGAAATTATTATTTTTTATAAATCTAACATAAAATGTAAAAAAAAATATAGTTCAAAAATACAAAACTTCATATTCTATCAAGTTTATAAGAAAATAATTTTAGATTTTAATTTTTATCCCTCCAATATGTCTAAAAAGTTATTTTGTGGATTTAATGAATTATACACATAGTAAGAATGAAGACATTCGTTTTGTATATTTTTTGAAATCTAACAGATCATTTTTGAAAATATATATATACTCTAAATTTTTTTGAAGCAGATTGTACTTTTTATAAATAAAAACTGATTCTGCGATCGAAACTGACAAATTTACTTTATCGACAGTTGAACAACTTTTAAAACATGAATTTACAAATTTTAAATAGATTATATAGAATGTTCTTAATTGTTTGAAATATAATCAATCATGATCGAAAATTTCAAAAACCATTCTAACCGAAACTTACTGATAAAACATAAGTGTTGAAATTGTAATTTGCACTGTAAAATATTGGATGAACTAATAAAAGAACTAATGAAGTTAAGTTAGTCTAACTAAAAATTGTGTAACTTTTATGGAATCTGTTATTAAAAGTAGTCCTTTCCTTACTTTTGGTTTATATGGGGAATAACCAACAGCCAAACTGTAATCCCTAAGATAGGGGTAATCATGTTTTGGAAAAACCCAGCAGGGTTGTATGATGTTGTATCTATGACATTTTAATATTAAAATTCGTATATTAAATTTTTCAAAAAATGTACTTTTTTTATAAAATACTTGTACAAAATTTATTTAAAATGATAAATATTAAATTTCTCGAATTCCATGACATAATTTACCATATCTTGCATAGAATATAAGGAAATTACATGAATTTATAGCTTTTTGATTCCTCACTATTTACCATATCCTGCATAGAATTTATGAAAATTTCAAGAATGTATAGCTTTCCTCTTCCTCACTACGTCACATTTTGCAATGTTAAATGAAAAATGTGAAGTTTAGGAAAAAGAGATCTGCACAAATATTGTATAGAATTTTGTGCTTCATAAAATTACTTACTAGAACTATATTCGAAAAGATCTTAATTTCTGAGATATTTTCCAAATAAAAATTATGTTCCTTTTTTCAAAATGGCGGAATATTTCATTCCCTTCCCTAAGTAAATAACGCATTGTCAGTAAACTATACCCTTTGAATTAAAATAAATTGGTCACACTCTAATTTTTTTGCAAGGATACTGTAAAAATTGAAAATTTCTAGATTGGTTTTCGCAATTTTTCGCCTAAACAATCATCAAGGATTTTAAAACATGCAGATTTCTGATGTATGTGAGAATCCTAACCAGTCTCTGTTAACCTCGTCATTTTAGGCTGAAACTTTCCCGCTTCAAGCCAACCGTGTTTATGTTCATAATTTATCAAAATAGAGAACTTTGACCGACTGGGGATTTTTTGAAATAAGGTTTCGAAAAATTTTGTACAAAGCAAACTTTTTACTGCTTTATTATTACTGCTTGTAGACTTATTCCATATGTCAGATGGAAAAGTAGTATGATTTCGAGCAATTCTTCTACTGAGAATCTAATGGTATAATTCCAACGGTGACTAAATGGACTCATTGTATTATATTTCTTTCCGTGTACATATATGTGCAGATGTATACATGTAAATAAATATAGATGACATAAATTATAATATAAACCGCATAAGATAAGGATAGCTAATCATAAAACATATAATCCAAGAATTCGCTAGATGGAAACGTCAAATCAAGTAAAACCAAAAATTGTGTTAAGCTAGATAAAATAAGATAAGATAAATGAAAATTAAAAATTTGTGCCATAATAACAATAATTATAAGCGCAATAAGTACAAACTCAAATCATACTTCTAATAAATAGTGCTGAAATTACATTTCCAGATCAAGTTTACGCAAATTCGTGGTGAATCTGGATAATTTATTATTGAAAAGAAACCATATGGTGCAAATAATAAAACACCCAGACAATAGAAGCGTATTCAAGAATTGGTAAAGCTAGAGAAAAGTATAAAGCATTCAAGGTACGCATATTGTGGAAACCTGTAGCATTTCTTATAATATAGCCAATAGATCTGAGAGCCCTACTAACCATACACAACACATGTTCAGAAAAATAGAGAGATTCACAAATAACAAGCCCAAGATCTCGCACCTGTTTCACTCTTGTTTACTCACTATTTCCTACTAAGTAGCAATAATAAAGTATATTCACTTGTCTAAAGAAAAAAAAAACTGAACATTTTTAATGTTTAAAAACATTTTATTCTCCCTGTCTCATGCATCCAGACGATCAAAGTCAAACTGCAAGTCTTTAGAGTCTTGACAGGAGCTTATGACTTTAAAAAACTTGAGATCATCTGCGTACAAGAGAAATTTACTGGACTTTAAGATACCAAATTATCAGACATTCCCAAAACTATCAACTTTAAAACAAGAATATCGTGATTTACTTTATCAAAAGCCTTGGAAACATCCATGTAAATCGCATCAAACTGCATACCACTTTCCAAATTTATTAATAAAAAATTCGTGAAAAAACCCAAGTTAGTGATAGATCATTTTTCCTGAATAAAACTATGTTGTTCAACTATAATTGAGGGGCTGGATTCCATAGCCGATTATAGACCATTTAATTTGCATGCACTTTAACTGATTATGGAATGCAGCTCTTCAATTGTAATAAAAGCCACTCTGTATACCGAATCGTAAATTAGGCTTTCAAAAATTTTTGCAATAACACTTAAAGTTGTCACAGGTCTGTAATAATTTGTTGTACCATACATTGCACCATCTTTATATATAGGAACTATAATGCTCTTCTTGTATTCATACGGGAAAATACCACTTAATAAAGATTTATTAAACAAAATGAATAAAAACTCTAAAATAGATAAATGGCTAGAACAAAGAAAATTAGATAAAATTTCATAAGGCGTGGTCCCTTATTTACATCCAGACTTCCTAACTTACACGAAATATCGTCTCTAGATATAAAAATTGACTGCAGATCGAATGTATTTGGAAACATAATATTTAAGTTAGATGCTTGAAAAGTATGAGTTTACATGTACTAATTCAAAATATTTTGCAAAAAAATCTGCAATACTTTTATAAGGGAGTGTTTATAAACAACGTAGTTCTATTTTTGTTACTTTTGGACCCTCCCTCCCTCCATGTGGTCCAACGTAGACTTTCGCTGTACCCCCCCCCCCATGGAAGAACGTAGTTTTTTAGAATTCTTTGGCTCTTACGTGTTGAGTTTACATACACACTTAGCTTCTAGTAGATTTAGGTTTTGAATCAAAATCGTAGCTGATCCATTCTTCGCGTTATGAGTATATTTGCAATTTTCTCAAATACCTACTCAAACGCAAATTGTAAATATAAGTTATTTCGCTTTAACACAAAACAAGATCACTAATATATGTTATTTTAGCTTATTTCATATAAGCAAATTAAAGTTTCACTACCATTCGATATATTCTTGTGTAAGAGCAATACTATAAGTTATCATGGACATACTTGGTCTGGGCTTTTAATTAAATTATGAGTTTTTTTCCGTATGACTAAAAAGCCTTTAAAATATTAAATATTAAAAATCTTAATAAATTTCGGACATATTCAACAATGAAGTTTTTTAAAACGAGCACATATTCTGTGCTTCATTGAAGATATACAGAAGTTTTTTTTAATTGCTTAAAAAGGATAGACTTTGAAATAAAAATGTATACAAATAAAAAAAATTATTTTCAAATTTTGAATTAACTCCCCTTTTTATTTCCATTAAATTTTGAGTAGTTTACAAACACTTCTCTAGATATCCTGAAAGTTTAAGTTGGGATCTCGATAAATTTTCAAGAAATAAAGAAAATTATCCATCTTGACTTATGAAATACAATTCTCAACATCGTTAATATTGCCAAAATATGGCTTTACAGTAAATTGTTTCATGTTTGCTAATAATGATACAAAAAATTTCTCCCACCATGCGGACCATATTAATTTATTTATCGAAAACCAATAGAAATTGTAGGAGGAATACTGGTGAAATTTTTGAAAAGCCAAATAAATATATTGTTGATAATCGTTATGTTGTTCCTTATTGTCCAACTCTTTCCGAGTTATTTAATTGTCATATCAATGTGGAAGTTGTATTCAGGATAAAATCTGTTAAATATCTATATAAAAATATTTATAAAGGTCATGATGCTACATCGATTGTTATTACGAATGTTGATAATGAATCTAAAATGAATCATGATGAAATAAAGCATTATGAGGAGAATAGATATGTTTGACCTGTTGAGGCTTTATGGGAAATCTTAAGTAAACCTTTAGGGAAAAAAAGTCATAGTATTAATCGTTTGCCAATACATTTACAGGGTAAGCAAAATGTGATTATTCCAGACGGGAAAGTATAAAAAAGATTTGATTTGATTTGGACAAAAGGACAAAACTTTTAGATTACTTTAAGTTAAATACACGTGATCCTGATGCACAACAATATTACTGTTTATAAATACCTGAACATTATACATGGATTCAAGTTATGGGAAAAATGTATACCATTAATCCATCTCATATTGAATTCTTTTATCTTAGATTATTGTTGCTTACGAAAAAAGTTTTAGCATTGGGACTTATAAAGAATACTTTTAAATTGTAAATTCGGGTTCTACATAACAATTGACTGGTGAGGTGTTTCGCACTTGAGATTGTCTTTTTTGTTTGCCGGTGTAATAGAGTGCTAATATTTTGTGCTAGCAAAAATTAAAACTTACAAGATATCTAGAGGAGAAGATAGATTATCACTGCAAAAAATATGAAAAAAAGAAAAAGCGGAGTTTTTTGAAATATTGAAAATAGAAAATAATTTTGTTTATATCAATGATACTTACAATTTTTTAATTTTTATTCACTTTTATTTCAAAGTTTATCTATTTAAAATTAATTTAAGGGAAAGTACTGCTTAATATCTTACAGAGAGCGAAAGATATGCTCATTGTAAATGAGCAATGAAAAATGTATTAATATTTTTCATAAACATTTTACATAGAGTAGAAGTACCAGTTATGACCACCGTAAGAGATTATTGATCATTCATTAAAGCTAATCATACCAAAGACAGATTATAATTATAATTGTTATTTTCATCAAATCGGAAACATATTAGTAATTAAATTATTTTAATAAGTAACATTTGTATACACTTTTTATTATAAAAAATAATATAATTGCTTTTTGATACCATTTTCACCAGTTGTGGCCAACAAGCAATAGATTTGTCCATTGTTGGTCCCATTTTCGGCCACAGCGATTGAAAAGTCTTTCTTGGAAATAGTGTTAAAAATAATTACAGTTTATTATGTTTAATTAAAAAGAAATAGGTTTTGTTTATTTGTCATCAAGTACAGATGATTGTAAACTTTATCTGATTCTTTATTTTAAATTAATATAACATTTTACTAATACTTTTTTCGTACTTTTTTTTCTAGTTTCTCTTGATCTTTCTATAATGTTATATTATTATAAGATATAATTTATTTCTAAAAATTAGCCAAAAGTACTGAAGTATAAATATTTATCATAAAAAGCTAGAAATTATTCATGAAATTACTGCAAAAGACTAAGTTCACATCATTGCACTATACAGTGCAAAAATTATTTTGTTTTATACCAATTTACTATTTTAATATAATTATCCTAAAACAATTTTATTTGAAAAATAATGTATTTATCATAAAAACTAATTAACTAATAACTAGCACAAAATTTAGTAAAATTAAAAGTACAAAAATTATTAAGCAGTAAAAAAAATTAAAATTTTAACCTATGCAAAATAGCACAAGAGTAATGTTAGTAATTTTTTTTAAGAAATTAATGGGAAAATTATTATATTTAAAAAAATAAATGTCCGAGTAGAAATAGTAATTGAAAATACTAATTGTAAAATAAATGCTTATAAACACAAAATTACTGAAACAAGTTGAATGTATTTTAACGTATAAACTAGTGTGGCCAAAACTTGTGTTTTATATCATGATTGTACCACTTTTGGCCATGGACGTTTTACGTTTATGGCCAGATTTTTACGTTTGTACGTCAAATACTTTTTCACCAAAACAGGCATCCCACGACGAAAGATCATCTTTTGATTTATCTTTCCTTCCATTCGACGAGTAACTAGTTGCCTCTTTATTGTAAAAATTGCTTCTAACTGAAGTTTGGTTTCATTGTATGAAATCCACATACCTTTGAGGGGGGGGGAGAGAACATGGTCTCTTTGAGCAGATACAAACTGTTCTAGAAGAACTCATGCCTTCACCTTCGTCACACAAATTAATTTCACGGGGTGAGGCTTCATGTGATTTGCCTTTGATTTGCCTCCCAATCTTTGAACCTTTACATCATTAAGATTAATTGAAGGGATGCTTATTTTAAAGGTTTCAATCAATTTCGTGCATATAGTGTTTCATTTTCTTCCTCTTCCTGGTATCAACATTGACATCAACAGAACAATCATGCCCGGGAAATCCAAACAATACCCAGGTTATTTCATATGCTCCCGATCATGAATTTCAGACAGATACAAGGAAGTTACAGTTAACATTAGGAATATCAACAATTAGTGAATCTCTTTCGTTCCGCTTACCCTCAATAAATTGTAACTACTCTGCCTGAAAGTCCGTTCAAGTCAATTTCAGTTTTTGTAATTCGTTTTAGAACGTCCTCAAATTTAGTATTCATAAAATCCAGCATTTCAGTTATTTTTTAATGCAAGTTTCTTATTTCCTTGATTATAGAAACAGTGTGATTTTCTATATTTTTATGATTTATAAAATTAGCTAAGGTTTATATTTTTTATGTAACCGATACTTCCGTTTTCTGTTCAAAATAAATAATTCTCAAAAAATGTGATATTCACTGCTCTTAATGAATCTTACTACTTGTTTGGAGTTCTCTGATGACAAATCTGAAGTCAGATTTTAAAAATTCAAATTGTCAGATTCAATATGGCGGACATGATATAAAGAAAATTGTTAAATTTTCTGAGCCTTGATTTCGGGAAGTTCTTAAGTTCTCTGATGACAAATCTTATGATAGATTTTTATAATTCAAAGTGGCGGATCTAATATGGCGGACATAATATTTAAAACCTCCATTTATTCTTATGAGCCTTGGTATCAGGTGGTCTCAGCAGAGAATTCCAGCGACTGGTTCAAATTTGCTGACCAAGTGCAACAACATCTGAACGCTTCATTCAGCAGAGCTTTGGAAGAACCCCGTTTGAAGTCATGATCGGCACTAGCATAAAATTAAAAGATGATCCGTCCATTTGTGCGCTTTTAGAATCAGAAATGATGGATTGCTTCATGCAAGGTCGATTAGAGTTAATAAACGAGGCTATATCAAGTCTATACAAAATTCAAGCCGAAAACAGGAAGACGGCCAATCGACGAAGAAAGGCTCCTCGTAGTTATCAAGTTGGACCCCTAGTAGCCATTTAACGGACACAAGGGGACCCTGGTCTAAAACTATGACCTGGATTTCTAGGCCCTTACAAGATCGTACCAGTTCCCCGAGGGGGATTGAAAAAGATGAAGGCGTCGTGGACAGTCGAACAAAATCAGAGTTCTTTTTAAAAGTTATTTGAAAATTGTCTGTAGTCTTTTATATTATTGTGATCACCTGTGTTTTAATAAATTCATATTCCTACAATAATAAGGGCTAATGGGTTTTTAGTGAGTCGGGCTGGAAGTAATTCACTGGTTTTATGTTTGTTTTACCAACCCCACATACCTCCAGATTCGGCCCAGAGGGATCTATATGCAAATTTTCCCAAATATTCCCTAAGCAAAAAAAAACATAGTCATATATTATATGTAGATCAATTTTTTCGATTTTTGGAAGAAAGGATTAAAAAATGAAAAAAACCATTTTTCAATTTTGTAAAAAAAGAGATGACGACGTTTCGGTAGTTTCGGTAGCTAGGTTCGCTACCATCATCAGGTCACTTTAATAAAACAAAAAAACTTTTTTACACAATCTGTCACAATAAGCAGTACACAAATTAAAATTAAATAGTCATATATTATACATTCATAATTAAAGTAAGGGAGAATTAAACTTTTTACCAGCAAGATCATAAAGAAGATTGTAAAAATCACTTATACCTAGCGCCTGTTTCTTCGACACATTAAGAAACAAAAAATTCTCAGCATCCCATTCAACAACCAAGTTAATATCACATTGAATCTTTGCAAGTGATTCAGGAAGAGTTGAAACAAATCCAGAAATATACAATTTAAAGTCGACTGCAAAATTTTGGTACTTACAATATTTAAACTCTCCACCAAGATCAGAAACAAAGAGTTTGAACAAAATAGGAGCAAGAGATAATTCCTGGGGTATAATAAATATTCTTTCAATCCGAGCTTTCAATATGCTATCATATAAACCAAGACAAAACTGACCAAGATATTTTAAAGTTTTTAAGTTTTCTAATAAGAATACTGTGATTAACCGAATCAAACGCTTCAGAGAAATCAAAAAGAACTACTAAGGTAATTATCAAGAGCCAACTTAATATATTGCGTAAACTTAAGAGAAACATTACCAGTACTATATTTAGAGCGAAAGCCAAACTAAAAGAAATCCTATACATTCATGTTTGTAATAAAGGAAAAAAGTAGTATATAGATTATCCGTTCAAGAAAGAGTACAAAGTATCGAAATAGGTCTAGAATCTATAACTTATTTGCTTCGTAGCATGAGCATGCTCACAAACATCATATGACAAGGTCAAACAACGAGTAGGCATTTTAACATTCCCATTAATGTCCCGATCATCATTTAGGCTTGCCCAATCATGCTCTCCAAGATGTCTTGAAAAAGACTCTTCATTCATGTTTTTGAAATTGCGGAACATTACTTTATTAAAATGAAGATTTCAAGTTAATTGAAGTTTAAAGTCAAACTTAACACCAATCAAATTATGTGAGGACAAAATAGGTACAGAATGCTGAAACTAATCAATTACTTTTTCTTCGCTATCCACCATGTCCAGATCTATTCATGTTCTAGTAGTGGCAGTGTGATTTATATATATCAAGATTGGTGATTGGTTACCTGCAAGAATCACATTAGACTAAATATAAGTCAAGCAATATAATTTAGTCTCTAGATCAGTTCCGAAAGAAGCATCTGAGACTTATAAATTATATTATATATATATTTAGACTTAATTTCCAAAAAAATAAATTCTGCGGTAGGGTGTAAACTATGGGAATTATTGGTTATAATCTTAGCATAATGTCCAGAGCGTATACTCTTGCGCATGTATGCCTTCACAATTGGCACTTATCTTACACATTTGTTTCTGTGATAACATATAAGTAAGACAAGTGCCAACTGGGAAGGCATACATGCACACGAGTGTACATATACACAAACTCTCCATTCTCCACGACCCTGCCAACCATTACGAACCAGTGTAAAATTATAAAGCTCAACAAACTTAGATAAAATACTAAAATTAAACCAAGTTTCAGATACTGCTATAATGTGGTAGAAACTTTTAATGAAAAGTCTGAATCTGAATTCAAAAAAATTGTCAAAAAGAGATTGGGCATTGACGTGACAGACATTTATTTTCAGAATTTAATACTCTTTCAAATTTTAATTATTTTTTTGGAAAAAAATTAAAATTTCAGAGAGAAATCATAATTAAAATTGAATTTATCAAAATCTCCATTTCTCGAGACTCGTGTACCAATTCTTGAGTCACTCGACCCCCGTTTCTCGTTGGTACGTCATTTCTTGTCGAAATTATTTTCCAAATAATATTTACATTTGTTAAAACTACTTAATATAAATTTTCAGTTCAAAATTTTACGAATGATTTCAAGAACAAAATTTATTTACCTCTTTTTTTATTTAGAAGTACATACCTCAATTAATTTTGTGAGCACCTCTCATGTGCTGATAACCTTTTTGACATTAAATAAACAAACATTTACTTTAACCTTTTTATTAACACAACACTATCTGTCAGTGCATCGAGAAAAGGTTCAGCTACAAAAAATTGACTACACCAATTCTCGAGCTATTACCTCAAGAAATAGAGGTGCTAATAAACTTTGAAATTAGTTACCGATTATTCACTACAAGGAATAGAAAAATTAGATTTTTTTAATAAATAAACTCATGTAATAATAGTACGATTATTTAAGATTATTTAGTTAATAATTAAAATATATTAAATGATTTAAAAGTAATTTAATTAGTACTATCAAAATTTTGCTTCAACTGACCCGAAGTATTAAGAAAATTGCGAATTTAATCAAATTTGCCAATAGTGAATTACAATTTTGAAAGGATAATTATTTAACTAAACTTTTCACAAAAACGTGGTTAACAGAAGGTTTCAATTCTCCCGAGCTAGGTTTCACGCACCACACTATATATCGGTGTGATAGGAACGCCATCACAAGTGAAAATACTCGTGGTGGTGGTGTTTTGATAGCGGCCAGTCACTCTTTTCAGTCATTGCAAATTGTTACAAGTAATTGTTCTGTAGAAAACATTTTTGTAAAATGTATTATTAAATCAAAACTTATATTTTAGGTGCATTTTATATTCCCCCTAACAGTGGGTATGATGTGTACTCCGACTCGTGCGGAATTATGGATGATGTGACTGGTATGTATCCGAATGCTTTACTTTGTATTTGTGGCGATTTCAACATTCCTTTTGTTTTTTTGGAATATATCAGATCCGACTGTACAGTCTTTTAAACCAATTATGAGTGCATCGCGTTCTCAGAGACTAATAGCGAATAGAGTCTCAGAAACAATCGACTTTGTTAGTGCAAATGTTGTTAATTTTCTTGGTAATGTTCTAGACTTAATCTTTTACAATAGTAATAAGTTTTATTTGGCAAATGCAGAGGATGCTTTTTTACCTGTCGATTTCTATCATCCTCCTTTGTTGTTAACATTCATTACGAATAATAATTTAATTACTGAACATAACGAGGATTCAAAATTTTTCTTTGATTTTAAAAACACAAATTTCGCTGCGTTCAATCATTTCTTGGAAAATGTGAACTGCCAAGAAGTTCTTAACTCTGATTCTATTGACGATGACGTCTTAAATTTTTACACATACGTCAATGCGGCTATCGAATCTTTTGTTGCCATTAAATTAATACGGGTATCTAAATTTCCCTCTTGGTTTTCGCATGAACTTAAACATTGTAGCAACAAGTCTGGATCGAGGTGGTCCGGCTGATGCAGTGCATATGGATATTTCCAAGGCGTTCGATAAGGTGGATCACCAAATTCTCTTAAATAAGTTAAAGAATATTGGATTCTCTAATGATCTGTGTGACTGGGTTGCCAGTTACCTGAGTGGGAGAATCCTTTCAGTCCGTGTTAGAAATTCTTACTCAGATGTGTTTCAAGCATCATCAGGTGTGCCTCAAGGCTCGATCCCAGGTCCATTATTCTTCATTTTGTTCATGAATGACATTAGGCTGGCCATAGAAAATTGTTCTTTCCTACTGTTTGCTGATGATCTAAAGATCTTTAAAAGAACTGCTTCTTATAATGATCATCTGGATCTTCAGTCAGAGAACTTAGAAACAGTGAGAGAACTTAGAGATCCTCACCCTCTTTTTAGAACTCCAATTTGTAGAACGAATTACGCAAAAAATTATACAGTAAACAGAATTTGTAACAGTGCTAACAACGTTCATAACTCAATTGATTATTTTGGAGTCACTCTAAGCGGATACAGAAATCAACTGCGCGTATTAAATCTGTAAGCATTACTTACTTAAGTTTTTGTATAAAATTATATTTAATATTATAGTACCTAGGGTACGAATGGGCTTTTTGTTTTGCTGCCCGTAAATGTATTAATAAAATAAAAATAAAATAAACTTTTTACAAAACTTTTTCTAATCAGAATGTAAATAGAAATATAATGGATTTTTTTAAAAAGGAATACTTTTAAATGCAATATTTATGTATTTCGAGATAGCAGACGCTAAAATTTGTTCATTTCATTTCATTTCTCTTAATTAGTTAATGTTTTTTATAAAAAGTTACTTCTTGATGTTTTGAGTGTATTTGGAAGGCAGTAGAAAAACATTGTTAAATTGCATTACTCTATTCTGTAAAATTATTGTTTGTAGAAAATTTGTTAGATTGGATTTTTTGAGTAAAATAAAGTGATCTGCGAAGATAATTTTAATTAACTTTTACTTTAATCAAAGTTTATTCTTGCATTGTAACATGCGGCTAAAATGGCGCAGTTATAGTTCTTGTCAATAAGTTTATAATTATAGTTCAATACAAAATTTTGTAACTAAAAACATACTTTATTTTCATTATCATTAATAAAAAGATTCTTGAAAAACCATTCTTGTATAATTTTATAAAAATTAAACCTTTTTTTATTAATGTGAAATAAATAATATATTTAAAAGTTGTATTAATTTGATATATAATCTAAAAATTATAGTCATTGCAAAGTTATGGATTAAAAAACATATTTGAATTGCACTTTATGACGTGGTATACTTTACGTCACAAAAATTCACCTCTTCAGTTAAGATTTTTATTTTGTTTATGATTTTGAAACAAGGGTCACATTACCTGGGAAGAGCACTTTTATTTCTTTAAGAATTTTTGATTAATGAGCTTTGTTTATTTTTATTATTTTGCATATTCCGAGAGTGAAAGAAAAGAGTCAAAGACTATCTCTGCATTTGAAATTGCGCGCCAAGTCCACCACAGAGTCAACCATCGTGGTTCAGCTGCATTCAATTCCGCATTGGGTTTTGGAGGGCCCGTGTCTTTAATTAAATTTTGGAAAATTTATTCAGACGCTTCACATGGCGACTCCAACCGATTGTGAATTTGGCGGCAAGTTGAGAACTGGGATTTGGTTGCCTCCGAGATTTCTGCAGAGTTGCTGACACGTTTTATTTAAGTCGCAAAAATAAAAGTCAGAAGGGTTCCTGCATGGCTAACTACTTTATTGAATTCAAGGACTGAGACCATGTGACTGCTCAGAATTATCTGATTGGCTGAAAACCGTTCTACTGCTGCCTGTGGAATTTTCGCCTGGCGATGCTTACTCTTGTTCCGAATCTCGGAGTTCAGTGCAGAATTTTTCATTATTCCTTTAAAAATTATGAAAAAGATAAAAGAAAAAGAAAGAAATTAAGAATTTGAAATGTCATTAACTTTTGAAGAAGAGGTGAGTCACGACATTCTTGTTTCTCTGTGGCTTTTCTGTTTTAATTGAGTAAAATTTAGTATTTGTGAATTTTGACATTTTGAGGTTAGAATCGCGGGATGTGTTTTAAGTATCATTTTTCTCCTGAAGTAAGTGCTCTTCCTTGATTAAACAGTTTAAATGTTAATAAGAGAATTTTTCTGTTCAGTTTGATACGTTACTTGTATTAGTTAGTTAGTAAATAGTAAAAAATTTTGATATTTGTCGACTTTCCGGAACATGTGCTCGGAAATCGTAGTTTTTTGTGTATAAGATCTAATCCATGAAATATCATTGTTTTATATCGAGTCATTTCTTTTATTTTAAATCATGTTAAACACTAGCTTTGATTATTTTGTCTAAAAATAAACATTTTAAGTGCTGTACTCGTGACAATATTTGTTAAAATAGTAAAAATTGGTCTTTTGGCTTTCTTTCAACCTTTCGAACCTTCCTTTTCCCCTGATTTAACGAGTCGAAAATTAATGATAGTTCTAACACTAGTTTTGGTAACTTAATTGGAAATAGATTTTGTTAAATAAAAATTATTAAATTGGATTTTGAGTGTTTGAAATATTTAATAATTTGTTTAACTGGCGCCCTCGATTTCTTGACAAATAAAATTTGTAGACAAATGGAATTAATTGCTTATTCCGGAATTTTTAGTGAAATTTTGTTTCAACCAATTCAAAAGTCTCACATCTTTAATTTGTCAAACAACATATTATTACATTTTACTTTATTTATTTACAAGAAACGTATAGTCCGCAAAATTACCCTCTTGGGTAGGGTAACTTGGCACAATTGTACTCTTTTTGCAAACTATAGTTAGCCCTCTTAATTGATTTTTAATAAAATTTTCTCTACACAAGAAGTTAGTTGAAAGGTTGAACTAATAATTTCTTCTTTTATCAACAATGAAAACGTTCTTCAATCTATAATAATTAATCATTTACATAATCTGCGCCGTTTTACCCGCCTCTCCCCTAACAGATTACTATTTATATCAAAAAACAAATCATGATTCGCGACAATCGGGATATCCTCGAGTATTGGTGCACTTACCCTACTTCACAATCATTCCAGTTGAAATCTAAACGTATACGTAAATCAATGTAGCCAAAAAAATAAAGTTCTTTCACAGTGTTATGTATGAACAACGGTCAAATAAATGCAAATAAGTGAATAGCATTAAAACATAAAAACAAAGCATAATTATTGTTTATCACTCCACAAATATAATGCAAAACAAATAACAAAGTAAGAAGTGAAAAAAAAGGAAAAAAATATGAAATGTTTATCTTAATATGTGTAGTGCAAATAAATATGTTAAAAGATGAGAAGAAAGAAAAACGAAAACATTTAAATTTAACAAATGAATTGAGTAAAGTACTTAAAGATGCGATACATAACTGCAATTTAAGCTTCTCGACATCTTTTATGTTAGTTATATCAGGACGAGAAGCTCCATCTTCTTTGCGGTAAAAGCCAATGTCAGTGGTTGAAAAGTTGAGATTCTTTTTACGCTTTTCAATAAACATATTTCTTAAATTTTGGCGCAACAATTTCAGTACAATAAATGAAGATTGATGTATTCCGATGTTAGAATTCTTCTTCTGAACACGATGAACATTAGAGATATTACCAGGTAATAGAGCGACACTAAACGCCTTAGAAATCTCACAGAAAAAAACGAAAGGTCTTCATTCGATCACAGTTAGCTTCAAGCAGTTTTAGATTTTTTGAAAATGGTGCTCATTTCGGCCAACAGGAGGTTATTTCTGAGTATTTGGAGGTTAAAAAATCATAAAAATTTGAATCACAGCTGATTCTTGTTTGAGTTATTGTTTAATTAAAGCTTTATGTATTTTCATCCTTCATTCATTTATTTAAGATTATTACAAAATGTAGGTATATATAATTTTTGGAATTGTTGAATAATAACACAGGGCAACAGAAATTTAAACACATTTTGGTGCGACAAATGTTAAAGCTGCTTTTGATAGGTTTTTTCTCTGCTGATTTTAAATCCGTAGAAAAAATTTTCCATCAGCTCCAGAGTTTGAGAGAAACAGTGTCAAAGTGTCAAAAAATCTCCATTTTGTCAATATTTGAGAAGCTCTAGCAAAGAATAGAACCTTCCACCTAGGCTTAAATTAAAACTTGAACTTTCGATAACAATCCCTGACAATACCAATTCCGCACCTTGACCAGCAAGTTACTTATAGTGATTTATTTGACTGAAGAAAACTGTTTTGTGCGAAGTTTGAGGACCTCTTGTGTATAAACAGAAGGTGATTGGACCTTCCACTTGGACCTAAATTAAAGCTTAAACTTTTGACTAAAATCCCTGAAAATGATATTCCAGCATCTTGAGTCACAGGTTCCTTACTGTAATGTATTGTACAGAAAAAACATTTTCTGGCGAAGTTCAAGAACATCTAATGTAAAAACTAAAAGTGACAGAAGCTTCATTTTAGGCATAATTAAAGTTTAAACTTTTAAATGCAATTTCTAAAATTTACGTTCTTGGATCTCGGCCTCATTTACTGAACAGCAAAAACTGATTTTGGTGAAACTTGTTTAATGTGACAAAATTTTCTACATAAACTGAAGTTTGAACTTTCAACAATTTATTCTGAAAATCTCACTACCTTATAGTCACTCATAGTAATTTTTGTAACTGGAAATATGAAGTACCCTTTGTTATAAAAAAAAGAACATTTTTAGTTTATACATTAGATGTACTCGAACTTCGACAGAAACAGTTTTTTCTGTACAATAAATGACTGTAAGGAACCTTCGAGTTACGGTGCTAGAATATCATTTTCAAGGATTTTAGTCGAAAGCTTGAGCATTAATCTAAATCCAAATAGAAGGTTCTATCACCTATTGTTTATACACAAGAGGTACTCAAACTTGACTACAATCAGATTTTTCAGTGAAATAAATCACTATAAGTGACCTTTAGGTCAAGGAGCAGAACTGGTACGTTCAGGGCTTGTTATTGAAAGTTCAAGCTTTAATTTAAGCTCAAGTAAGAGGTTCTATCACCTTCTGTTTATAACCGGCGAGATAGCTCAGTTGGATGAGAGCTGGGACTTCTGCGGACGAGAGAATTGCTATTTTGGGTCGAAATAAAACCTTATAAATATTTGTAATGAAACTCTTCAAATTCAACAACTAGGGGGTAATTCAAAACTAGATTTCGCATCGCCAACACGCAAAAAAATTCTAACAAACTACGGTTCAGTATTTTCGAACTCAGTTTTTCCTTCAAAACACACCTCTTTACGTTGGCCCAGGATTTTTCTCCGACTCGTGAGATAACTCGAGCGGGAGGTTAGACGCCGAGGATCAACGGGGTGCGCTGTCGATACATTATCCGGCGAGCACCGTTGAGACTCAACTGTCGGTAACCGGTTGTACTCTGGGTAGGTTTACCACAGTTTCCTGCCCACTGGCGAGCAAGCCTATTGCAGGCGGTCCAGACGAATACGAGTGCTCCCCTTCAAGTTGTCTGTGGACGCAAAATGAACTGAATTAAAGTGATTTTCGTGTGATTAAATTGGCCGCAACTAGGCCATTTAAAAAAAACCTTCTGTTTATACAGAAGAGATACTCAATCTTCGCTAAAATCAGTTTTCTCGGTAAAATAAATAACTATAAGTGACCTTCCAATCAAGGTTCGGAATTGGTATTTTCAAGAATTGTTATCGAAAGTTCAAGCTTTAATTTAAGCCTAAGTAGAAGGTTCTATCACTGTTTGTTTCTTTTCTAGAGCTTCTCAAATATTGACAAAAAGACGACTTTTTGACACTTTGACCCTGTTTTTCTCAAAATCTAGAGTTGATGGAAACTTTTCATTTACGGATTCAAAATTAGCCGAAAAAACTTATCAAAAACAGCTTTAACATTTGTCGCACCAAAATGTGTTTCAATTTTTGTTGGCCTGTGTAATGTATATATTGGATTTTGAAGATAATAAATGATATATTTAAAATGGCGGATGCAAAATATCGGAACAATAATAATTGAATCAGTTAGTGCAGATACCGCATAAGTCCATTTTTTCAAAAAGCACTTTTTTATTAAAGAAATATCTTTGGGCGTAGTTCTACCCAGTTAAAAATCCCTTCACAGGAACTTTTAAATTTCACGTAATGAACCTGCAAGGAACTTTAAGTATTCCTTTAAGGATTTTTCAAGGTTCCTTAAAGTTCTTGTAATAATTCCTCGCAGGAACCTGAAACGATCCTTTGACGGAATTTGGAACAACAATTCCTTACAGTTTCTGAGCAGGATTCTGTGCAATATTCTTGGCTAGAACTTTTATAGGATCCCGCGCAGCACATTCTACAACAAGTTCAAACATTTATCTTTAGAACTTTATCTTTCCTGAATAGTGTATTTTTTGCCCATCCACTAAAAAAATTGGTATCAGTAGATTTTAACGAAATTTGAGTAAAAGTTTGCTAGAACTGCAGTTCGTCAAGTGTGACTCTTCTGACATGAACCTATACCGCAATTTGGCGAGCTGTTACTGCACCGATTAGTAAAATCTACTCAACTTGCGGTGTAAGCTCATCACAGAATAGTCACAATTGACGAGATGCAGTTCTCTCTAACTTTTACTCAAGTTTCGTTAAATTTTTGAGCCAATTTTCTCAGTGTAGGATAGTAGAAAATTAAAAATTACTGCGCACCCTAACAAGTCATGGAAATCGAGATTGACCAGTCTCCATCATGTAACATTTAAAGTGCTTAGTATCCTGCAAAGGCTCATGTATTGAAACATCTCTCTTATAATTTTTCTAGCCAAGAATATTGCGCACGAACCCATGCAGGAACATTTACATAGCAGGCTTCTGAGCAGAATCCTTCTCAGAAACTGTAAGGGATCGTTATTCAAAATTCCGTCAAGGGATTGTTTAAGTTGACAAGGAGAAATTATTACAAGACCTTTAAGATCCTTAAAGGAACACAGTTTTTTGCAGGTTCATTATACAAACCTTAAAAGTCTTGTAAATGTATTTTTAACTGGGTAAAATGTATTATATAAAGTTTTACGTAAGTGACTTAACTACAAACCGTTTTAAAAATTATTTACATTTTCTTTTCGTGTAGAAAGCATACAAGCCCATGAAAGTTTGAGGTTATTTTGGTAACCTTTTATATTTTACCTGGTAATATAACATTATATTTTAAATCATTAACTTTATATGATAAAGCTTGCTCCTCTTTTGTAATTCTACATAATATTTACCTCCTTACAATTTGCAAATTACATATTTTATTAAAAGTACGATAGTATTTATATTTTTAAAATGTATAATTAAAATAATTTTATTATATTTATAAAATGTTGATAAAAGTTATCTAAACTGAATCTTTTTAACAAATGTTACTAAATTCATAATAGAAATGTGATAATAAACTTTTTTAATAAGTTTCTTGTGTTTTTCATTTCATTTCCTGTGTAATTCCAAAAGTTAATTTAATTTCTCTATACCCTATATTAATCAAAAAATAAGTCAACAATAGCAAATTTTTAAATCTATTGGTTAGTAGAATATAATACAAAAATAATATCAAAGAAATTTTGCATAATTAAAAGAAAAACTGTGTTTGAACTAAAATCGCTATATTATTTGGTTAATTTTCATATTTAGATAATTCAGAAATTTTGAGGTATCTATTACATGACTATATAGAACTCTTGGAAAACAGTTTTGATTGATTCCTGGCCAATTTTGTTTTACACACTTATGCGGATTCTGTACTGACTGATTCAATTAGAAACATTAGCGCACCCTTATCTCCTGTTGGTCGAATTGAGCACCATTTTCATAAAACTAAAACTGCTTGAATCTAACTGTATGCTCTTGAGTATTGAGGTTGTATTCAAGTGAAACTGTTAAGTATATCAAGACTTCTACTTTTTTCCTCATATTTCTAAATGACTCACTTTGATTAGCAGAGTCTATTTCAAGAAGAATAATTCTACGCGCATTATCCACAATATCCTCCTTCAGAGATAGTACCGTGCTATTTATTTATTTTGGTTCCTCCATATATACCCTTTTCCGGTTTTTACAGATCGAATACCCCCAATTCTTCTCCGTAAGTCCCCATCCATTCCCTTTAACTTGCGTCCGTAGCCGACTTTAATTAAAATGACTCGTATTCACCTGGCACTTTCTAACCAGATTTAGGGAAACTACGGAAAACCTTAACTGAGTAAAGCCGATTTATCTACAGTTGAGACTTGGATGTATGATTTGGAAGTCTCGAAATATCACACAAACAAGTCCTTCACGTCAAATCTCACGTTCTAAGTACCTCAAGTGCCGGAAAAAAACCCAAGGCTAACGAGCGCGAACCCTCGATCCGCTACCGCAAAGCCCTAGGCATTTTCCAACTAAGCTACTTAGTCGGTTAGTACCGTGCTATTTAAATCTTCAATTAACTTATCCTCTTTATTTTGATAAGTTTCAAGTTTCTCAATGAGTTTATCAAAGGCAGAGCTTTGCCCCTTGTCGACTGCAACCTGTATTTCATCGAAGTAAGTAGGAATATAAATAAGACATAGGACACAGTCATTCACATTATTAGAAGATTTACACAGCTGAATATTGCTCTAAGTAGTCACAGGTTTCCCACCAAAGATATCACTACTTACGCTAACCTTACATTTATAACAAACATAAGATTTAATATCTCTTTTAGAAAGATCAACCTGTATTTTATAAACATTGCGTTTCATACATTCCCGATGAGTCAATGTACCACACTTAGTACAGGCGATAGATCCATAATCAGATCTTGAAATTTGCTTAAGATGCTCAGGGCAAATTGCCATGGTGAATTGAAAAAATATCAAAAAGTTAATGGACACTCATTTTTACCACTAAATTAATCGAAATTCAATCATCAGAAGCACAAAAAAAGATTCACAGTCACTTTAGATAATACTTAGATACTAATTAATGCAAGAAACGAAAAATACTGAGGAGCAGAGAAATACAAAGTAACACAGTCAGCCATGACAATATAGTCTAACATAACAGACATAACCAGACATAAGAGCGTCCTCCCTTAATAGTATAGCTCTCTACTTTTACATTCCAACAAATAAAACCGACATAAGAATCTCCTTTATCATCATATTTTCTAGCTCATTTGCATATTTCTATTATTACGGTTTTTTTGAGGATAGGGATAACATTTACCTTTCTCTCTCTAACCACAGTATTGGACAAAGCTAACATTATAACGCATTCGTTTCTCTCTCAAGTCTACACATCTAACAGCTCAACGCATTCTTTTTACTTATCCAAGTAGAATAAGAGCCTTCTTTTTTACCAAATTTGCACATGGACTGAAGTTCTCAGCACCGATGTATAGGATACAATCCATGGTCTTCCGAAAGTGTCCAATAATTCTTTCATTTAACAATGATCACCTATGTGACTTCTCATCTTCCGAGCTTTACTGCTTCTGCACTTCTCACTTCTTGCAAAACTTTACGAAAGGCAGCAAACTGTTTGAAACCTGCGGCGTATTCGTAGATGCCTTTTTTCTGCAAAAAAACCACATGGATCCCTTAAACAATCCTTAAAGGTGTAACCGTTGTCACGATACCAACACGTGGCCAAAGCCCAGACATTTTGGTACCTGAAAGTTAAATAGCAACACTCTCGCGATAACTGTCTTAATCTTTTAAGGATGGAACGGATGCTTTTTTACATCAATTTACAGCGTCGATCTTCTATGCATTTTAAAAGGTACACAAATTTCAGAGGTACGATTTCTTACGTATTTTGATGCGCTCTTTTTAAATCTGAAGTCAAAATTAAAAGAAAATTATTTGTAAGAAAGTTATAGATCTTTTCTTGACAAAAAGTCGGATTTTTTACAGATGTTGATATAATAATGATTTTCTTCCTGGTAATAAATGATCAGAAATAGTTGTCTTCTAAAAATATCGCGTTCACAATTTCCAAGCTTTAATATGGTCAAGCATACTTTTTATAATTTCAAGATGGTGGATCCGAAATGGCGGAGGAGAATATATTCTCCTTAAATCCTATTACCCAGTGGAAGATTTGTTTGCAAAACAATATACTTTTATGGACCCTGGTTTATATCAGTTTTTGAGGTCGCTGAATATGAATCTGGAAGTAATTTTCAAAATTCAAAAGGGCGTATCTAATATGGCGGATGATTATTCTGAAAATCGATCTAATGAGCTTGACACTTATTACTCAGAGGTTTTTAAGGTCGCTGAATAAAAATCTGAAATCAATATTTACTTAATGCTTTTATTTAGAGGCTTCTAGAGTCAGTAAATGCAACTCTGAAATTATATAACCTTTTTTATTCAAGTAAATTATTATTTCATTTCCAGCAGGTATCAATATCTTTCATAATTAAAGATATAATAAATTTTTTAACTATTTTATGCAAATTGTTCATTTTGTAACAGGTGCGACCTTTTTAAAATGACTTGACTAATAGTAATTTGGCACTTTTCTTAATTTAAATGTTATTTCTTTACAATAACTGCATTTATTGAAAACTGCTTCTTAGATTTTTCTAATGTTTAATCCTTACACTAATGAAGCATATTTTAAATTGTTTCTATGATTATACTGAAAGGTATGATTTCTTTACAGTAACTGAAGTTATTGTAGTGTCTTTGATCTGTAAAAATATTATCTTTTTACAATTCCTGTTGCATTTAGTAGATTGTATCTTTGATTCCTACAAATTTCATTTGAGTACAATAATTTCGCATTAACTCAATTTTATTTATTCCTTTAAAAGTTATTTCTCTACAGTAACTGTATTTACTGCAAGGTTTGTCTTTGATTTTCATAAACATGATCTTTTGACAATAAATTGTTACATGTATTGGAAAATGTATTTTATTTATTTACATGTCATTATATTGCAATAACTGCTCATGTTTCAACATGTGTATTTGCTACCCTTAAACATAATCTTTTACAGTAGGTGTTGCTTCATATTTGAAATTTGTTCCGTCTATTCCTACGAATGCAAATTCTGAAGTAATTTGCCCAATATTGAAAATTATTTCCAGATTCGTGTTTAGCGACCTCAAAAACCCCCGAGTAATAAGTGTCAAACTGATTAGATCGTTTTTCGCAAAAATCATCCGCCATATTTAATCCACCATTTTGAATGTATGTTTCTCCATTTTGAAGCTTGGATATTGTGAACGCGATATTTTTAGGATGAAAATTTTTCTTTTCACTTATTACCAGAAGATAAAATCATTTTTGTAACAAAATCGACAAAAAATCCGCCTTTTTTCAAAAAAACGTATGCAAATACCAATGAATATCAATGATAGCAAATGAGAATTATTATTATATGAATATCATAATAATAAAATATATAGTGCTTTTTTATTAGTTTATTATTAGTTCTGTATTATTTTTATGTATATTAGTCGTATTTTCAGGAGAATCTCTTCCTTACACTAATATGAACGATCATCCATGACCTGTTAGTTTTAAATTTGTCAGTTTAATTATTCGTACATTTACATGTACAAATTTAGTCTTCGATTATGCTGTCATTAATTTGTGCTTATTAGAAAAATTCTGTCTTTTTAATCAAGTCCATAATTCCAGAACTTGTGACTTCATTTGTAAAAAACTTTTCTTGTTGAAATCGTTGACTTAGCTTCGAAAAGAGAATAATAATACTAATGCCGTCTTTACAGGCGTCAGAAAAAAATTTTATTAAAAAATCTATAATTTACAATCTGGTAAAGGAATTTTAAAATTTTACATATCAGAATCATACTTAAATTACTTTCATACATACATATACACGCATAACTTCAATATTTTAAAAATTTACTAATCATAATAAAATTTTATTTTTATGGAAACCCATAAACATAAATTTTAGATTAAATGTTTTTTAAAACTTTCTTCAAATAATTATACAACATTTCATTTATTATATTTAATGTACTAGAATTTATGCAAACATTCTCTTCATATTCTTGACTTATTCATAAATTTGTGATTCAAATCTCTGGAATAGTTTTTGTACAGCAGATCATAATCTTGTTTCTCTTTTTTTGCATCTACTTATTTTTTCCATTTCCCATTCATTCCAAGCATATGACACAAATGGAAACATCTGATATCTCTTATCCTCTTGTTGTATTATTTCTTCTTCAACATTCAAGATTTAAGACATTACTCAATTCTTAAAAGAAAGCTTTTAGCGTTCATATTTTCTATTGTCCTGATTGCTTATTAGAATGGTAATTCCGGAGGTGCAGACAACCAATCTGTAAACAAATCAATAAAGAATATTAAAGTTAAATACAGAATATATATGTTACATTTATTAATTAATAGTTAATAATATTTTTATCTAAGAAACTCTAAAAAATTCTTAATATTTTAACTTTTACTTCTCTTAATTATAGATACTTAAATATGAATAAATGCTTCGCTAGTCAATATACGGTAAAACAAATGTTTAATAAATTTAAATAAATATTCATTTCAAATCAATTTTATTTATTATAACATAACATTTGTTTCAACATTTTATGTTTATTATTTATTTGTTTAAATCAACTCAATTAAATCAGCCAAATATGTTTTCGTACTGAAAGAAATTTGTTAGACTGTTTATCAAATATTACGGAAAGTAAAATAACGCCATATTAAATAAGTATTACAGAACAGCTATTTGAGTTAAGACTTGAATAAGATGACATTTCACAAATAACGTTTTCCTTATTTGAAGATAACAGAACTTTGACGTGAAGAGAATAACTAATTATGATATAAAGATTTTTTTCTTTCTTAGTAGAAATTGTTAAAAAGGCGTTTATTTAATACAGGGAGATTAGCTGTGGAAAAAATCACACTTTACGCATTTTTTAAGGTACTAGTACAATTTATAATTTAAATTTTTTTTTTACATTTTACGACTCCTTAGACCCTTAAAAATATTTTTATAAAGTATTACTGAAAAATTCAAATTGTAGTGGTATGTGTAAGAACAATGAGTGCTTACGCGCTATCACTTATCCGCAATCGTTTATCCAGTTAGAGCTTGTAAACTAGACAAGAAAGCTGCAAAATAAGCCTTTAATGACCTTCGTACCTTTATTGGAAACCGAGAATTAGAACTTTTAATTGTATAACTTTAAGGCGAGTAAAAATCTGTGAACGGCACTGCAACGCGTTTTTCTCGAGTTGACGTTTTTAAAACTTGCGGACAGTTATTCTCGAGAACTATTAAACCGATTTTAATAAATCATGGCTTGTTGTGCTTATTAGCATGTCTTGTGAGCCAATTTACCACACTATTTACTAAAAATAAATATAGATAATGTTGAAAAGGGAAAAACTAGCGTAAAAGTATGTAAAATTTCCTTCTTTGTGTTCCCTTTTTTTATTCTTATTAATTCCTTATTCATGGTGGTAAATTGTCATGTAAGAAACCTTCCTTTTTAAAATACTGCTAGAATTTTTTGTTTGAGACTTGTCAATTCTGAGATTAACTGTCCGCAATGGAAAACAATATTTTAGAAAAGTTCACTTTGGCGTCCCCTCTAGAATGTTAAAAAAATGAAAATTACATGAAATATTTTCTTTTGTCTTTTTGAAAAATGTATTAAAATTTTAGAAAAAGTTTGTAGATAATTTAGAAATTTCGATTGATACCGACCAAGCAGACATTTAGAAAAAGTTCTATGATTATATATGATAAAGGAACTTAGAAAAATGATATAAAAAAGATGTATTTTTTGGCCTTTTAAAGTGTACTAGTAACTTTAGAGAAAACAATGTGTTTCTCGAGCTTGGTCCGTTGATCTCATGTGACTAATTTATTTTAAGAGAATAACACTAAGTAAAGCTTTTTCACAAAGTTATATAAAATAGAAATGACAAAGTATATACAAAATTTTTACCTAAAAGCAATTATTTATATTGCTAATACAAAAAAAAAAATTTGCAATATTTAATAAAATGGAATAATACTACTTGACGCATCAATATTGAATGAAAAAAAAGTAATTATTCAGATTATTTAAAAAAAATTATGAATTCAATATAAGTCCTTAAATCAAAGAATCACAAATAGAATTCAAGAAGAGTATTCTTTTTTACCAATCTATGAAAATTAATTTAAAAGTAAAAACTAAACATTTATTTTGCAGAAAATTCTATAGCGCAATCTTCTTTTTTAATAATTTTTCTCAGTCCTCTACTGTGCTCAATGAACCCAACGACTGCATGAGAATTTTAATTTCTGGGATAGTTCATAAATTAAGTTAGACTAGAAAGCAAGGGATGGTCTAATAGAATCTTACAAACTGTGTTAATTTCTAATTTTCATCATATGATTTAGACAAATTAGGATTTATAGTAATCATAACTTCGAACCGAATTTTTCTTAGTTTAAAAACTTTATTTTGGCGTACAAATGAAGTATCTAAGTTTGGCCTCCTTAAAAAATCCGGTTTTAGGTGATTTTCGCTTTAAAAAACTATCTTTTCCAGATTTTTGTGTATTGTGCTTGATCTAACTTTTTTTCGAAATAGTGGTTCACAGGAAAGTTAAAGCTAACTTTAGCTAGCTAAAGTTTAAGCTATAAGGAGATCTTTACATGACTAGACTTCCAACATTAAGGACGAAAGCTCGAATTTTGACTTTTTCTTTCGAAATGAAATAAAGTTATTAATCAAGAAAACTACTGATCAGTAATACTAAAACCTTATTCATCTGTAACCAAAGCTGACTCCATTCCTAAAAATTTTCAAAAAAAGCAAGCCGATAACCCTAATAATTTCAGAAGTACATTCTCTCAAAGTTGACCCTTTCAGCAATTCAAATTACATGAGTACAGTTTTCTGTAAATGATTAAGTTTTGGGTAATTTTACAATGCAAGCCTAGCTATAGTAACTATTTAAAGATTGTTCAATTCTACATGAAACTTAAAAAAAACATTCCCCCATAGCAAGAAGATATCCATCGGATATCCGATGATATGTTAGGATATCATAAACATATCCTCCGAATATCCTAGGACATCCACAGGATGTTCGAAGAATGTCAACATTTCAGCTAGTTAAGATATCCTGAAAATATCTTGATAGGATATTTTCCATACATTATGTAAATATCTGCTAAATATTCAGAGAATACCTTTTAGATGTTCGCAGGATATTTTTTGAATGTTTCATATAACTGAAAGGCAAGTTAAATAAACAATATTTTAAAGTATCCTAAATTATTAATAAATGTATAAAGTGCAATCTGAAATTAATATTTAACTTTCAAAACTGAAAATTTCCGAGTCAAAATTTAGGCCCTAATTTAATGCTGGAGTTTCATAATCTATTAGGTTACAAGGCAAGTACAGTAGGATGTGAAAGCAATTCAATTTAGACCCTACTTTGACTTCCAAACATAGAAGACTTTATCCGACGAACTAAAATTAATGTCCGGGACACTAAATTATCAAAATGTCGAATTTACTATATTGTGTCACTTCACAAACGACAAATCGCGTCACTATCTTCTGTTCCTTGCTGCTTTGCTTGTGGAATTTCTGTGCAGACGGCAAATTCGTTGGTTAGGTATATTTGAATCAAAATAGGGCTTAAATTATACGCTTTGCAAAACATGACTATGCTTAAGATTGAAATACGGATTCTAAGGAGGGTCAAAGTTCAATATGTACTAGCTGGTAGTATTATAGCACCTGTTTTAGAATATGAAAGCTGCTAACTACAGGATATTCTGAAAATATCCAGTTGAATTCTTAAAATGTCCGACCAAATATCAATTTAGACACTTTCAGCATATCCGTAGGATATTCTCAGATATCTCGTTTATATCCATATTTCCTCTCTCTCGGATATCCAGTGAATATCCGTTGCTATTAGGGTTGTATCTTTAGAATTTTCTGAGTACACTAAAAGACTTTTCGTAGGAATAAATGATTTTAAGCATGTCCAAAAATAATATACCAGTGTTTTAAAGTTTGGAAAACCAAGTTTATTTATCAAAAATCAGCATGCTGGATTTCTACAAGTCGAAACACGGTATATCAATTGTGTCGATGAATTTATAAAAATAACGAAAAAGTTACTAACTTTACCACCATTTATTTTGCAGTTTCCTACATAAACACTCACAGAGTTTAAATTATTATTTAGTGATGAAACTTACGAAAAAATCTGGCGGAAGGGGATTTGAACATCGAAAGAACCGAAACGCACGCACGGAAGTCGAAAGACCTAACCACGCAACTAACCTATCCTTATAAAAACACGAGTTTCTGGAAATCTAGACCTTCCAGCTATTCATTTAAAGTGAAGGGAACCACGGATGGGAAATCACTTCAAACGAGAATTTTGCTAGTGGATTTTTCGGCCGGATGTTAAGGCATATATGACGTCGACTGTATTTGTTGCCCTGGGTATACCCGCCCAGGTGAAAATTCCTGTACAGGTTCATGTATAGTTTCATGTGCAGGGTCATGTACATTGTAAGGGTTCAATACATATTATCGCAAACTCTTCTAGTCACTAATCCTTAGAAGAACTAAATTAATGAAATTAAGAACGTGAGCCCCTGTCGATAGACTTTCCAACACGCTCATTAAATTTAAAATTCTAATTAAGTAGCCCTAAGGGTCGATAGATGGCTAAGGTCAAGAAATAAAATTTAATTGTGTCACGTACATGTTTATTTACAAGTTCTTGTACAGATACATGTTCATGTAAAGGTTCTTGTACAGGTTCATGTACAAGATATTGTACAGGAACTTGGACGTATAAATTAATTTATTTTTGTAAAACTATAAACAATGCACACTAGTTTTCTTTGACAGCTAGGGATGCGCAGTAGGTTTTAATAAGTAATGCCAGAGGGATGCTGTAAAAAAAGTTAATTTTTTTTATTATATTCGAATAAATAAAAAAAGCTTACACAAGATCTTATGCATGAACCAGAACAAGTTCCTATACAAGAAACTGTACATGAATGTGTATTAGAACATGTACAACAACATGTACGTGGCAAAATAAAATTTTTTTGCTACTAAGGTTCATGTACATGTTCCTGTACATGTTCCTGTTCAATTTCAACTGTTAATCAAGTATAATTTCCTGTACGTGAACCTGTACATGATCATGTACATGATCCTGCACATGAACCTGTAAAGGATCCTTTACAGGAATTTTTATCTGGGCAGCATACGAAAAATTGATACGCTTTCTTTTTCACAAACTCTCTACGTTTTTTGAATTACATATATCAATTTCCAGTATTTTTGTTTTAAGTTTCTATACAAAGTTACTATTCTATTTATCTTATCAGAAGTTTTATTCGTGATTTCTTTTCTTTTGAACATTCTAGCATTCAGTATTATCCCCCAACATTGAAATTATTTTATAAATCAAATTATAAAAAAAATTTCCTAAATGATAACTAATTTCTTTTCAATTTAGGAGTTTTTCTTCGTTTTCTCAACTTTCGAAGACAAGCATATCAAACTTTAAATCGATAATATTCCTTATTAATACGAAAAGTCTCTCAGTGTATTGATTTTCTTAAAAATATCTGCTTTTTATTAGAATAAATAAAATATTAGTTCTTCAACTCACTAAGGATGGGAAATACAAAATTCCCTATGGATTTTGATATTATTTTTTTATTTTAAAAAGTAGTGAAAAAGAATTTTCTATAGATACTTTTTGTTGACTAAGAATTGTTCTTTCAAATCCTAGAATAATTTTTATTTAAGTAACAGTCGGGTGTACGAGATTATTAAGTTTGTTGGTTTTTGATGAAACTTAATATCTGGAAGTTTTTGGGGTCGCTGTTAACGAATCTAAAGTCAGGTTTTCAAAAGTCAAAATGGTTGTTTCAAATTGACGGACAGAAAATTTAACAATCAATAGCATTTTTGAGAAACTTGAATTCTGTAGGTTTTTTAAGTCGCTGATAATAAATCTTAAGTCACATTTTCAAAATTTAGAATGTCGGATCTAATATTGAAGATAAAATTTGTAAGTATTGATAGAGTTTACTAGAAATATTAAACTAAAGGTCTTTAGATTCGCTTATAACAAATTTAAATTCAGGCAAGTAAAATTTAAAATATAGAATTCAAAAAATTTAAACAGTGGCTAAATTAATACAGTAATTAATACTTAATTCATATTGTTTAAGAAAAGAATAAAAAAAAGAACTTAAAAATAAAAAAAGTTCTCAGTCGGTTAAAGAACTAATATTTTATTAACTTTAACAAAAAGCAGATATTTTTAAAAAATCAAAACTGAGTTAATTTCGAAAAATACAATGTTCTTTCCAATATAGTATTTGCCGTGTCAAATCGTTTTCGTCAGATATTTTTGCTACTTTACTTGATTATTCTCCAACATTTTATCTATAAAATAAGATAAAACTAATAGAAATTTCAGGTAACTTTCAAGAATGAATATGAATGTTTTGTAATTTAAATGCATTTTGTGCAAACCCCATAAATATTAGTAGATTTTAATGTTTTATTTTGTAACGAGACGTCAAGTTTTAATATAAGAAACTAATACATGGAATATTTTGAGGAATCAATTACTTAAAATAAGTATGAAAATAACACAGGCACACAAAAAAAAACAAAGTGTCGTGGCCGAGAAACTACAATATTCAATTCCGACGTATTTTTTCGCGCTGAATTCGAATCCGAAGTAAGAAATATAAAATTGGCTCAATTTTTCGAGAAAAACTCAAGAAACTGCTCAAAAAATCAAAATTTTGCATTTTTCGTTGCCGGGACACTATGCTAGTCAATTTCAACGTATTTTTTAGCGCTGAATCCGAATCCGAAGTCAGAAATATCAAATTGGCTCAATTTTTTGAGTTTTTTTTTTAAATTGAGCCAATTTGATATTTCTGGCTTCGGATTCGGATTCAGCGCGAAAAATTACGTTGAAATTGACTAAGGTATTGTCCGGGCAACAACAAATGCAAAATTTTGATTCTATTTGAGTTTTTGAGCAGTTTTTTCAGTTTTTCTCAAAAAAATTGAGCCAATTTGATATTTCTGACTTCGGATTCGGATTCAGCGCGAAAAATTACGTTGAAATTGACTAGCATAGTGTCCCGGAAAAGAAAAAAGCAAAATTTTGATTTGTTTTGAGTTTTTGAGCAATTTTTTGAGTTTTTCTCAAAAAATTGAGCCAATTTGATATTGCTGACTTCGGATTCGAATTCAGCGCGAAAAAATACGTCGGAATTGACTATTGTAGTTTCTCGGCCAAGAAACTTTTCTTTTTTTGTGCCTGTGTAATCTACCTCTTCGTCCACAAGTTATTCAAAATATAATTTGAACCATTTATAATAATAAATACATAGTAAGTGGTATCGTTAATAAAAATAACACAATATTGCATAAGAATTTTAAAAAGAAATATATAATAGGACATGATATCTTTCGTAATTATGTTGCTTAAAATGAAAAAAATGTTCTTAAGAATTTTCGAAAACGACATTCACGCAACAACTACCTTAAGTTTCATGCAGAAATGAATAATCTTTAAGTAGCTACTATAGCTTCGCATTGTAAAGTTACCCAAAACTTAATTATTAACTAAAAATTGAACACCTGTAATTTAATTTGAGAAAAGAGTCAACTTTGAGGGACTGTATTTTTGTAACTATTAGGGTTACAACCCTTTTTTCTATTTGAAAAAATTTTTAGGAATTGAATCAGCTTTAACTCTTCTGTGAATCGCTATTTCGATAATAAATTAGATCAATTACGGTATACAGAAAACTGAAAAAGACAGTTTTCTAGCGGAAATAACAAAAAACGTGTTTTTTTAAGGAAGCCGTACTCAGTGAGTCTTTTTTTGCAAAATCTTATAGGCTTTCTTTTTTTACAAGCATTTTAACAATAAAATGTAATGGAAGGCAAGAATTTGAAAAAATATGTTTTTTGGCACACTTATAAAAAAAATGTCCGTGTTACGGTAGGGATTTGAATTAGGAAACTTAGGCACTTCTTTTCTATGCCAAAATAAATTATTTAGACGAAAAAATTTCAATTCGAAGTTAAGTCTTCAATTGACCATTCTTTCGTCTACTTTGATTGGACTAATATACATATTATAAAGTTTTACATATGGACAATATGGTGAATGATATTTTAAGAATCGATTTGAACGAATTGATACTTGGTGTATAGGACTTATGGAAGGTACTAAATTCAAGTATTATATCAAGAACTTCAAATTTACAATGGCGAATGAAATTGATAAAGATTCGTGTATTTTCATCAATTTTATTATTTTTATATTTTACGAGCCTCTGAATTCAAATATTGTTAACCTTAAGATATCAAAACAACTTATGCTGTCAAATAAAAAACTAAATGTTTTTGTCATTTCGGACAACCTTGTATGAAATTGAAGTATTCAATTTTTAAATTTGAAGTCTAATTTGGAATCAGGGCACCAAAAAATATTATGATAATAAGATTCTTAAAGGGAAAATCATTCTTGCTTCCTCAAAGGGAAGAATTGTAATCGTGACGGTTTTCGATTTTCGAAAAAGAATCTAAAACAAATTCATTTTCATCTAAAAAGTTTTAAGCATAAGTTCAGATGTATGTGTGTGACACTTTTCACTAGAAAAAAAATATCGAGTATGCTTGGACTGATTTTAATAAAGTTTGGTAGGAGTATTACACTCATAAAAATCTAGATACGGATACAGGGACTTTTAGAAATATTGAAACAAAAAATTTTGAATACTTTTTTTTAAAAACATACGAGTTTTTCGACAAAATTTTAATTTATGACTGCAAAATTTAGATCCTTTGCATCAAGACGAATCGATTAACCTGTACAAAGTATATATTTTACCAAGAATTGAAAGAGTAAATGTCAATTTTTCATTACTTTTAACAATAAGAATTTCATTTTTCATATAACTTTTAAAATGATTATTTCTTAATGACAGTTCCTTTACGAAAAGTCGTCCACATTAAAAAAAATCTATTGATCTACATACGGTTCCTTTCATTTAAATTGTCATATCCTGCCCCCACAAAAAATTCTGCCCCCCCCCCATTCTTGTATTAAAAACAATTTTTTGTATAGTTTAATATGTTAAATAACTGAAATTCATTGTGGTCACAAAATTAAGGTCATGTATTTTGCATAACAGAATTTTTTTATCAGAAATCATCAAATTTGGTAATTTTTTGAGAATTTTAGATAAAAATTTTATTAATTTGGCCATAAATAAGTATTATTTTAGTATTATAATAAGTATTATTTTATAACTTTTTTTATCATAAGGTAACGTTTAAAAAAAGTTTTTTTTACAAATAGGCAAAATGCAGAAAAAGTGGATTGAAATAAAAAACTATATTTCTGTTTTCACCAAAAATCGAGGGGTTTGCTATCAATATATATTTTTAAACTTGATTTTAATAGTCTATGCATTGAGAAAGATATAAAATTATTTCATGAATAATTATTCCCCTTTTTAGCGTTATTAAAAGGCAGAAATCGGGCTTGATTTTTAAGACACTAATGATATTAAAAAAATTAATTAAATTCATATAATTTAACTTTAAATATTTATTTTACACATTTTAGAGGTGTTAGTTAGTTTTGATACTTTTTTTTTAATTTATTGTTATTTTTATGTTTTGATGGTCCTCAATTTTTTGGTGCTTTGCATAAGCTTTTTTACAATTTGCTTGCAACTTTCTCTTTAAAGTTTGAAATGTATCTTGATTATTCGAAAAAGAAATAAACAAGTAATAACAAAAATTGGAAAAAATATATTTTACAGTTAACAGCATTTATTAAAATCATTATACATATTTGTATGGGACACTCATGACATATTGCCCTTTTTTTATTCATATCTTAAAATAGGTTATATTTAAATCAACGCGTCTAGACTCATTCGAAAAGGAATCCAAAACTATTATGAATTTCATACCAACAGTAAATTTAGTACATTTATTTACAATTTTCTAGCCGGGACACTCATGACAAACAACTTATAACGAAACAGTTTTCTCTTTTCTGCCAAGATATAAAATTTTAACTTATAGAAATAGAACAATTGTTTTTTTTCAGTCTATTCGTTGTCATCTTCTGAAATTAATCTGGGGGTAAAGCAGCTTTTGTAACCATACAATAAATTTACAGCGCGCATAAATAGAAAATTTCATACGCAAAGTGAAATATAATAAAAATGAGGGACACGTCATTTTCATTTTTTTAGAATATGTAAATAATTTAATAAGTTTCATAATAGATCATTTTCCTCAAGCATGAAAGTTACAGTTTACATTAAAATATTTCTCCTCCTGCAATTTAGTAAAATTAAGACATAAAGTGCAATTGGAAACTAATAATCGACTCCTGGGACACGGGACACTCATGAAATTATGCCTGTATTTTCTTCTGTCACTTTTATATACGTCATCATTCTGTTCTTATCAGTTAACAAAAATGTTAAAAACATTGCATTTTACAAAATAAAAACACGATTTTCAGAAAAATGTATTAAAAAAGGGTTTTTCTTGGCAAGGAGAAATTAGTCCGACATATTTGATCAGCCATTTTTATTTCTAATATGCAGATATTAAATTTGGTATAATTGTCTCGAACGATTAGCACAAGACCAAAATTTGATAAATTCTTGTGGTAATTAAATGTTTGTAAAGCTAAAAAGTAGTTAAACATATAATTTATATTGTTATGTTGTCTATACATGTTAACAGTGTTTAGAGATAAGTAACGCAAGTTTTTCATGTAACATTTAAAATTTAAAACTAAAAGTTTCACGCAACGTCCGTACTATATACACAAAGTAGATGTCGTACCTAACCCATAAGGAACATTTGTTTCAGTCTAGAACAAATTTGTGGTGCTAACTAGTAGCGCTAGACTATATGCAAAATTGCCATGTATCTAGCGCTTCTAACTAGTGACACGAAATTCTTTTACAAGTAGTGAAATAGATCCTGTACTTTTGAGAAACAGATACTGTACTAATACATTCATCCACAATATGGGGACAGAAATTCTTCCAAAATTGGCGCACTTGTTACTTGATTTTAAAACATTCTAACATGGTTTTTAATAAACCCACCGCGGTCTAGCCGAAAAACCACTTTCAAATTCAACCTTTTTTAAAATAAAAATAAAATGAACGCGATTTGTGGTCTAAAGTCACACTCAAACTTTATTCTTTTAATATTATTAATTCCTGTAATAACTACACAGACCCACAAAAGAAATTTATTTTTGTCTGAAACACTACGGTACCGTATTCTCATGTATGTTTGTCCGCTAAATTCGAATCCGAAGTCCGAATAACCAGATTATTTCCAGTTTTTAACATAACCTAAAGAAACCATTTTTTAGGTTTAACTCGTTGCAGAATCTATAAAAACAGTAGTTGAAATCTAAAACTTATATTAATGTAAACTGTGAACTATCACCTTTCATTTAAGACCAGAAAACTTGAAAATTTTTTAGTAGTTCCTCAGATATGACTCAAAACATCTGAAAATGTTCTCCTTGAAAATTGATGTTTCCTGAAAATGATTACTTTTCAGTGAAACGTGCTCGTACATTTGAAGTCATATGTCGGGAACTTCTGAATATTTTTTAAGTTTTCTAGTGTTTAATTAAAGATGATACTTGAAAGTTTACATTATTATATGTTTGAGATTCTAACTTAAGTCTTTATAGATTCTGCAACCAGTTAAACTTAAAAATAAGTTCGACAGTGACGGTACAGATGAAGAAATTTTTCTTCTTTTGCAGACACTGTCGACGACACTGGTCAAGAGTAGACAAGCCCTAGTACAAGAAAATCCTGATATTAAAAAAGAATCGGTTCCAACGGAAAAGTCAGGATATGTTCGCACAAATGAATAGAATACATGCGATTCAGTGATCAGATTACCGTCGGTCGACAATACGCCAGGAGTTCAATGACTACAATCAACTTTTAGAACTCGTTACGGAATATGAAAGATTGGATGCGATTGCCAAAAAAGATCCACGACCTCCTGTCCCAGAACAATCTCTAATACCAGAATAGGCGTTTGGAGGTACAAAAAAAGCGAGATCTCCATCAATGCAAATAGCGGCAGTATCGGTCGAACCAGTAGTACCGGAAAATGTAAACGAGTCGCTACACAAAACAATGGAAGCGCTGATAGGGACATTGGTGGGTAATAAAGCGACATTCCCACATGCTGACTAACAGAACAGTTTTAAGCCACAGGGAGGGGGTTACAAGATTCAAAAGAAATCTCCCCCAAATCCAAAAGCACAGAAACAGTCCCCTACAGCTTCCGCGGATAACATCCAACCGAATAAAGCCACAAATAAACAAGAAGTACAGGAAATAATTTGATGGAACTGCCGTCAAACGGGCGATTACAAAACAGATTGTGCTCAACTACAGACAATCAATGATTGCCGACGTTGCGGAAAAGAATGTTTTAATAACAAAAAATGCAAAAACTGTATGGGAAACCACCGAAGGGAGAGATGTAAAGATCAACTACTCCTCTGCAACTCCAACAACCCCAAATGCAGACGAAACGGTAACGACAGAAAAGACTACTCCTGACAAAAAACAGATGCCTTATAAGGACCAGACAAGAAAACCGACAGATACACCCCGAACGAATGAAGCTCGTCGTACAGTCTTGGTCAACGACTATGTACGTTGAGAGTAAAAATGGTTCCCATTCTTGAGATGGCAATCGGAATATCTAAGCCCAACTAAAATCTGCAACGTCAAGAGACACAATGAACCCCGAACTAAAGTTAATGTTGCGGGTAGAAGTCAAAGAACCGACACCGGAAGACAATGGCATCAGTCTTCATACGGTTCTTCCATAATGACACGGTACACGGAAGAATATGGATAAGTCTAACCATTTTAAACTTAGGCTTGGAACCTAAATCCTACCATAGTTTAAGGCGGCAAACAGAAGAACCGGTAAACGGCAATCCAAATAACCAAGGACAAAGCTAGGACGAATTGAGAAGCTTAAGGAACTGCAAGATCCAGTTTCAATGCAAATGGTAATCAAGAGCGGGAAGTGCTATAATTTAGAGTTAATCGTGTTTGAATTTAAAATAGCTTACATGCATGCGCTTACGCTTGTCTAGAATAAGCTTCTTTGTTATACCTAGAAACGTCCTAAATTATTACTTTAAAGTCATTTTTGTTTCTTTTTCTTAATACCCATTACATTCTTCTTTTCGTTCTGGTGAAAGACCACGAGATTTATTTTACCCTTTTTGTTTGCGGAATTGAAAAGTTCAAAGTGTGGAACTCGTGAACTCATTCTTCGGTGCCGACGACGTCGCCATTGTTGTGGTGCTCTCTATCATGCAAAAAAGAGAAAGAGCATTATAAAATCTGCGATATAAGTAAAGTTACGGTATTTGTCTCTCATGTTGTGCGGTTTGCGTACCTGGAAGTACAGTCGGTGTGCTAATATTTTTCCAGTGAAGTTATTAGGTCAAAAATTCTAGAAATAACAATGTTGGTAGGGGGTCTATCGATTTCCTTGAAACATACAATTAGCAATATTTTAGTGTTTGATACACCAAGAGAAAAGGTATATTTGGCTCAGAGTCTATTAACTTTTTATATGTTGCAATTAAATTGCTTATTTACAACAAATAATTAAGTTAGTAGGCTCTGAGAAAAATATATCGTCATTTGATTTAAATAAATTATATTTAATTGAAATAAAAGATTTTTCTTTGTGAAAAAGAGTAGATACTGTACCGGTTCTGGATAGATCGGTGTTAATGCATGTCTGTGAGAGGTAAGTACGTGTGTGCGAAAAAATTCCTAACTTACCGGCTTGCAGAAAATTCGATGGGTTCTGAGACTTGACAGATAGAATGACGTCACTAATTCGCGAGTGGCGTAGTTGTGTTTCTAGAATGTTGTTCGAGGTCGTGAAGGTTAAAATTTTTCAAAAAAGACGATGCTTGTCTATTTGCTTTAACTTTACGACTTTTGAAGCGCTAAAAAATTTTCTGTTTACATTCAACAAAATGTAGCAGATTAAAAAGCAGTACCAATGCTAAACTATGTAAATAGAATCATTCTGACTATTGCAAAAGATGTGTTTAATATGAAAAATGTTAAATCTACATAAATTGTTGAATACTTTGTAACAAATAACTTTAAACAGTTGAGATGCGTATTAACAAACAAAATCATTCATTCTGTAAATACTCAGCGATTGTTTTGCGAGCTTTGTACATTTTATGACAGAAAATTGTGTGAAGAAGTTATATGTTAAATGACAACAATCGCATTTTTGTCATTTAACATATAACTTCTTCACACAATTTAATACTTTTATATAAACTATCTTTAACGACCTCACGCGGTTTTATTTATATCATAATATTGCATATTCAATTTTTCTTATTGCAAAAATTTTTTTTTATTTATTTATATTAATAATTTTTTTTTGTTATATATTAATATGTATGTAATATAATATATACCTGCTTAAAATTTTGGGTAAAAATCGAACACAAAAACCGGGTAATTTTTTGAAACGAACCGGATATTTTAATCCGTTTCTTGTCCGTCATATTGTCAGGTTCTATGCGTTCTTAATTTGTCATCTAAAATTGGAATAAAAGTTGTATTTAAGTTTAAAAATGTTATTTATACGGTTATGTACGAATGCAATGTGTCACAAAAACGAAATTCCAATTAAACGTTTCTTATACGGTTTCATTTGTAATTTGTATATACTAATCCGAAAATCACCCGTTTATCATCCGGTTATTTTACGTTTTTAATCTGAATTATAGGCGCTCTTATTGGAAAATTTACCCGCTTTTTGTGTCCGGTTTCTATCCCAAATTTTCACCAGGATATGTTGAATTATATCCATGTATTTTTATTTATATTTTAAGAAATCTTGTGGTTGTCATAGTTTCTGAGATATGCAAAGAATATGGAATTTCAAAAATAAATAAAATAAAAATAAATAAATGGAACAAAAACTAAAAGAAATAAAATGAGAAGAAAACGGTATGCTGAAAGAAGTAAAGAAAAATTAAAAACATCAAAAAGACAAATACAATATAAAAAAAGAATTAAATTAATGAAATTAAAAAATTAGTAGAGAAGAAAAATGAAAAAAATAAATTACGAAGGAAACATTATAGCAAAAAGAATTACGATAAAAAAGTACAGACATGTAAAAAAAGGCAAATAATAGTATATTAAGCATCTAGTGGCTAAAGCTTGTCATTTATTTGAGAGACTGATGTTTGTAGCACGAGTCGGAAACAAGTTCTACAAACATCAGTCGAGCAAATAAAAGGCTTAGCCGCGTGTTGTTTACGATATTTTTTATTTCCAAGTCACAAAAATAGTCACAAATATGCTCAATTCGTTTAATTCAATAACTTAGGTTTAGAGTTCAGAAGTAGTGACGGTTTCATCTGTCGAGTGAGGTAAAAGACCCAATTATGAAACAGTTTTTAGGTTATGTGAGATATTTTCAGCTTTAATAAATAAATTTAATAAGAGGACTTTAACCTAACTTGTTAAGTAGCATCTTTATTCATTAGTTTATTGAAAACATAACCTTGAAAATAATTTTCAGTTAAGATAATAGTTTAATTAGTATTTAAATAACATAATCATCATGTCCCCATTTATGAAACATTACTCAGAAGTATGGCTGAGTGCATGGTACACTATGTCCCGTATTATGAAACAGATAAGAAAAGGGAGAAAATAAACAATTACCTTTGAAAAATGCTACTCCTATTTAATTATTATTATACTAAATTCAACTAAAGAACAGTTTATAAATAAACTCTTGACATATAAAATGAATTGTGAACATTAAAAATTGATAAACTCTCATTATTTTGATTCTTTCTTGATTCTTTTTTGGATTTCTTTCATTTGTTCTTGCAATTGCTTCTTTTCTTCAGCTAATTTTGTTTTCTCTTCTTGTAACTCTTTCTTCTTTTTGATGTTGTCTTCTTTCTCTCTTTGATTTTTTCTTTTTTTAATGATATTTCAATCATTCATTCGAAGTTTCAGCAGAGGGTAATTTCGGTTTCTTAGACGCTTGAACTTTACTTCCCTTTTTCTTGGGTAAATATTCAACTGGGAGGATTTAGTAAAATTGTTTATTTTACTTGATTCAGCAACTGAAAAATTAAAATACGTTATACATGCACACTTACTACACAAAAAATGCAATTAAAAAATTTTGACTACATAATACTAACCGTGATTAGACAGAGATCCATTGCTCTCTTTCGTGAGAGATGATTTTCAGCTAGAGTACAGTCTTTGTCAGAGTTTTCATTGCCAGAGCGATTGGAAGAGTTGATTTCAACACTTTCTTCTATGGAATAGATATAACTTTTTCTTGTAGAGGTATTAGTTTCTGATCCTGTCAAATTAATTAATTATAGAATAGATATATTTTGCAGAAGTATAACACATAAATATGAATTTTTAAGTATTTTATTTGTCATACCTGTATTGTTTACAGAAAAACTCGTGGGCATATGCTGAATATTCAGATTTTCTGTAGGTATAGAATGTGCATCATCAAAATCCAAGGGAAGAATAATACAATCCGATAAATCGTGAATCTCTTCTATAACAGCGATCGTATTATACAAATTTGCATCGGTTACATCGATCTGACTGATCGTATTAGCTGATGCTTCAAATTGAACAGAATTCATAGCTTGCCTAAGATTGATGCTAGGAATAATAGCATTTTCCGTTAAGAGTTGATCAACGTTGATAGTTGTTATCTTATTTTTTGGAGTAATATTCTAATCGTGTGATTATTGAATATTTCATTTGTCTTGATTCTTGGTTTATCTTTCGGAATATTACTTTAATTTACAAATATAGAAATCATGTAAATAATTAAATTTTTTAAATAAACTGATTAAACGGATCTGCTACAAAAAACTATTGTAAATAAATTCATGTGTAAATTTTCTGAGCGTAAAAGCGTGTAAATAGTAAATTGTATATATGTAGAGTAAATAAAAGTTTAAAAACATTGTAAAAATTTATAAATTTAATTGACTGCGCTAAGTACCGGTAGATGATTCGAAGACTTGAAGCCAATAATCAAATAACACTTTTTTCTCAACATCACCATCCCACAATCCTCTCGCTGAAGCATTTTTGAATTCCAGTAATAGATGGGGGGGGGGGGGGGGAAANGGGGGGGGGGGGGGGGGTAAACTGTCTTCAAAATCCTCTAAAGATGTTCGTTTCTCAATTTGATCTTGATTATCAGAATCTTCTTTATGATCCAAAGTTCTTTTTTTCTTTTTGCTTCCTTATAGAGGAAGCATTGTAATCGTGACAATTGTCGATTATCTAAAAATAGTCTAAATCAACTCAATTTTATCCAAAAAGCATAAATACGAAGTTTTAGGGCAATGTCCAAATGTATGTATGTGTATGTGTGTGTGTGGTCGTTTTTTTGACTCTCTATCTTGAGAATGCTTTGACCGATCTTAATGAAATTTTGTGGTGTTATTACACTCATAAAAATCTAGAAACGGACACAGGGATTTTTAGAAATACTCAAACAAAAATTGTTGAGTTCGTTTTTTTTCAAAAAATACGGTTTTTTAGATACATTTTTTCCCTAATTGTGTGGAGACGAATCGATTGACCTATATAAAGTCTATATTTGACCAAGAATTGATAGAGTAAATGACAATTTTCAATGATTTTTTACGTTTAAAATTCCATTTTGCTTCCTCATAGGGAAGCATTGTAATCGTGACAATTTTTTTAATATAACTTTTAAAATTTTGATGTTTTCATAACAGTTCCTTTTGTAAAAAATTTCTGTATTAAAAAAGTAATCGATTGATCTATATAAAGTCTATATTTTACCAAAAATTGAAGGAGTAAATTGCAGTTTTTCATTATTTCTGTCATTTAAAATTTTATTAATTATATAACTTTTAATATTATTATTTTTTAAAGACATTTCTTTTTAAAAACATTTTCTGCATTAAAAAACGAATCCATTGATCTGAAAAAAGTCTATATTTTACCAAAAGAGAGTAGATTATTAGTAGAAAAGGAATCGACTGCAACATAAAGTATTCTTTTCAACTGAAATTTATAAATAAATTGTAATTTTTCAATTATTTATGGAATTTAAAGTTTAAATTATTTTTATAATTAAATTTTTAAATAAATTATACTTTCTGAATTATTAAAAAATGTTAAACGTTAATTTTTGTGAATAATTCATCTATAAAGAAGAAAAATGTTCATGAAATGAATATAATTTTCTACTTGTTACTCTTGTAAAGCACATCATAGTCTAAAGCATCAAAATTAAAAGGCCATAATCCAGATACTTCGAAACCGTTGACAATAATACTTTTCTCTTGTTTTTCCATACTGTCAAGTGTAAATTGCAGAACTGAAGGAAGTGCAGTTTTCTTGACACGAGTAAGATTGTTTAAAGTTTTCCACTTTGGTACAGCTTTTTTCCAAGCTGCTTTAAAATGATGAAAGAATGCTATGTCAAGTGGCTGCATGATATGAGTCGCGTTTGGGAAGAGACCAATTAATTCAATTTGTTTATCTCTACAAGATTTTACAAGTTATATATTTATGTGTGAAGAATGATTATGAAGATAAATGATCACTGGAAATTCGATTTTTTCTTGTAGAAGCCAGGGATAAAAGACATTTGTTATGTATTCGAAGAACGTCTCGGTCGTTATCCAGACACTTTCGGATACGCTAATTCCCCATCCAAATTTTGCCTTTTGGTGTGCTATCAACAATATTCTTAGGAATCACTCCTTTGTAAGAATACATTAGCATGGGTGGAGCACTAATTCCATTTCCACTATACATAAATAATACCGTGAAGCTTTCTTTCCCAGCATCGACTATCTTGTAAACAGAACGAGATCCTACCTCTGTGATGACTTTTTCTGACTCAGGACATAGGACAATATTCGTGTCATCGCAATTAAGAACTCTACTTGAAGGAATATCCAACAGGTTTTTTTCTCTCAAATATTTTTCTTGCTCATTAAACCACTCTTGTAGATCTAATTTCGACACAGCTGCCCGGCTAGTACTCAAGTGCTGAAGTTTTCTTAGAGTTAGTTGAGGGTGTCGTTTCATAAAACTCTCATACCAATGACGACTAGGACGATTGTTTATGAACGGAGTTTTCTTTTTTATCGATGTGACATAATTTTGCACTGAATCTAAGAGTTCTGTTTTAATAACAGGCATACCTCTCTGAGCCCTATACAGCATTCAATTAACTATTTCATCTTCCTCTATCTTTGACAATATCAGTATTTACAAAAACTTTAGACTTCTTATTCCCTAGACTTCTGACACATCTATTTGATAGTTTTGCACCTTTGCCTCTAGATTTTTTCTGCTTGGTTTTCATGCTTGCGCATACATTCTGAAATAAAGAAATTCAATATAAATTATTGATATTTACATATTAAATTATTATATCTGAAAGAAAAATTTATTAGTTATTTCGTTCCTGAAAAAATCAATCGTTTGCTAGCTTATTAAAATTACAAAAGCCCACACAGCACCGGAAATTCCCTTATTGAAATTGGAAGTTCCGAGAAGTTTGGTGGAAGTTCCGCGGCCAATTTTCGCTTCCATTTACGTCCAATATTAAACGCGGAACTTCCACGAATATTGGTGGAAGTTCCGCGTCATTTTCACTGACAAGCGGACATTTTTCTACTTCCACGGAACTTCCCGGAACTTCCAATTTCAATATTCCGAAAATGTAATTGAATACTCAGGGATGTTTCAGGGAATTTCCGGTGCTGTGTGGGAGTAAAATTACAGTTACCAAAATCTGACACTTGTAACTTTTAGGTTAAAGGCAGAAAATCAGTTAGAATCTATTAGTCAAAATTAATAAATTAAACCTTGAAACATACATTGGCATTAGGATTTGTTAAAAATAAAAATTATCATTAAAAGATATGTAAAAATATGTAGGCATGATGGGTCATGAAAATTATACTTTTATAAATTGTAAATGAAAATAATAAATTTATGAAGAAAATTGAAAAAATTCGATCAGCGGAAGGAGTATAAAAAACAAAAACAAAAAATTATTGTCATGTTAAATGTGAGCTACGTTTCGATGACTCGATTCGTCATCTTCCTCAGGCTCTATTTAATAAAACACACAAAATACACAAATTAAACATATTATGTCACAAATTTATCTAAAACACATACAAAATTGGTAAACTATAAAAATTACCTAAATGAAAATTTTAAAGTTACATGGTAACTAAGTCTAAATAATTATAATTTGACAACATTTTGACTACACTGGCAAGTCAAGACTAAATTAAATTAATTAGAATGAAAACAATATCAAGTGTAAGTACAGTTAATAACAACAATTAATAAAGACCATCAACAATAGAAAGAGAAGAAGCGATCATGAATTCAA